>PVKS010013311.1:0-51149 GCA_004027875.1 Aplodontia rufa | reverse complement strand
AGGGACAGTGAGAGAGACAGAGAAAGAGAGAAACAACTTTATTTAGTTTTTCACATGGCCTTAGTTGCTCCAACACTTAGTTGTGTATGTGGTGCTGGGGTTTGAACCCCGGTCCTCGTGCTTGCCAGGCAAGCGCCGAAACCACTGAGCCACCACTCCAGCCCCTGAATTAGTGTTTTTCTATTGGGAGAATAGAAACTGTTGATCCAGGACCACTTTAATCCAAAATTACCGTTTTGAGGTTTATTTCTTTTCCTTCCCATACAGGTGCTGAACATATGTCTGGCTTATACTGAGTTCTCAGAACAAAATTTTCTTGTAGTCCACCTTTACTGTACAGGTTTATTTCCAGTTCCCTTTCTTCCTGTAGTTGTGGCACTTTTGAGACCTTTGTTTTTTGACAGCATGTTTTAGGCCTGATGGAGGGTCAAAGGCCACATCTCCTTTTTTTGTGTGCTATACAGCTATCACAAAGAAAATGTTGGATTTTTAGGTCTTTGCGCATGTCACACAGAGCAAAAGGGACTTAAGGCTGGTTTGCCTCTCTAAATCTTCCTTTGTCTTTCATTTTTGCTTTCAAAGTGAACTTATGTTCTGGTCACCTTACATAAGAATTTAGAATCCTTTTAGTGATTGTTGGGAGGGTGGTTGCAGATGCTTAGTTTAATACTGGAAAAAAACTACTGAATGAGACATTTTAAATTATGAAAGCAGTACATCAGCAATTTAAAAAAATCCAGGTTACTCAGAAGAATATAAACAGAAAAATGAAAGATCTTTTTTTTGTCAGTTGGTTGTCAAACCTGCTGCTCAGTGGCTAATCCCTATTAGTAGTTGCTTATGTTTTTTTTTTTCCCCAAAATTTTAATGGATATATCACGTTCATGTTTTTCTTTTACTTTTTTTCCCACCATACTCAGTTGTTATTCCTTTTTAATAGTGTGCTTTTTATTTTCATGACATGCTTTGGAATTTTAAATTAAAACATGAGATATACAATTTTTTAAAAAGTTAGCTTTAGGTTAAAAAGTGAATTAACAATATGTACAGATTTATGATATTAGTAGTGATGGTTTTTGAAATGGACAGGTGGAATAGAGGTTTTCTATGATGATGAATGTATTAGTCAGCTTTTTGTTTCTGTGACAAACACCTGAGAAAAACAGCTTAGGGAAGGAAAGATTTATTTTGGCTCACAGTTTTAGTTCATCTTGGCTGGCTCTATTGCTTTGAGCCTGAGGCAAGGCAGAACATCATGGTGAAAGGGTTTTGTGAGGTGGAATGTCATTGAGGAAGGGTGACTTACTTCATGGCAGCCAGGAAAGAGAGACATAGAAAGGAAGGAAGGGGTTGGGTACAATATATGCTTTTGCATGGCAGCTCCTAATTACCTAGTTCCTTCAACAGGGCCCTACCATCTATAGTTTCTGCTACCTCCCAGAACTCTGTTCGGTTTTCAGTGCATTAATCTGATGATGAGGCTAGAAGCAGCATGATTCAATCAATTCTCAAAAGCCCCACCTCTGAACATTGCTGCACTGGGGAGCAAACCTTCCACACATGACCCTTTGGGAGACATCAGATCTAAACCATAACAATCTATATTCTTGAATTTTTCTTTTCTTTAATAATATCAGGAAGGCTAGTAATGCAGGGAACTCTCAGTTTTCTTTCTTTTCTTTTCTTCTTTCTTTTTAAATTTATTTTTCGTAGTGTGGCCACTAGTCACTTGTGACTATTTAAATTTAATTAATTAAAATTAAATGGGAAAGCACCACTATTTTAATTGCTTAAGAGCCACATGCGGTTTGTGGCTTCCATATAGGATATCCTGTACAAGCCACTTCTGTCATCACAAATAGTTCTAGTAGACAGTACTGCTGTGTTTTTCTTTATGTGCATTTAACTACTAGAATGTATTTGCTTTGTGGTTATTAAATTCTCAATATTATATCGAAGACTATAAGACTATATAAAGGAAGTAAATCCTGAATGATAAGAATTTTTATTAAAGAGAGACTGATTTATTTTGGAGGTTTCCATCCCTAGTGATTTGGCCCCATCTCTTTGGGCCTCTGACAAGGCAGGATTTAATGATGGAGAACATGTATGGGACCAAGATGCTTACCTCATGGAGACAGGAAGCAGAAGGAGGGAAAGGAAGGTCCTGCAGACAGAATACACCCTTCAAGGGAATGCCTCTAGTGATACACTTCCTCCCATTATGCTCTACATTCTAGGTTTCCACCATCTCCCAGTAGCCCATTGAGCTATGAATGGTTAATACATTTATGAATTCATCATCCTTATGATCCAATCACCTATCAGGGGCCCCACTTCTGAACACTCATGCATTGGGAACAAAGCTTTCAATGCATGACATTTGGAAGTGTTTAAAATCCTAACCATAACAGGAGCATTCAAAGACATTACTTAGCATTGTGGAATCAGTGCAGCATCTGAGGTCCAAGGGTTCTAAATTTAGATCCATTCTTCTTCTCTAAACCTCTGTGTCACTGTGGACCTGACATTGAACTCTGCATGTCTCAAGAGTTCACGCTCATGCAGCTGTCTTTATTGATCACTTATTTTGTGCATGTCTTTGTACTACACAAACAAGGGCGCACAAACCAGTGAAATATAGTGAATCTCTGCCCCATGACAAAATGGGAACAGAGTTTTCAGCCTCAAGACCAGCAGACCAATGAAGTGAGACCAGATGGGACAGTGTGTGACATGCAGTAGCATTCAATTAAAATCCGTTTCCCTCTGTTTTACTTTCTTCTCTCCCATCAGTCTCTGGAGACAGCTCCTTG
The DNA here is from genome assembly GCA_004027875.1 of Aplodontia rufa. Classification (NCBI taxonomy): domain Eukaryota; kingdom Metazoa; phylum Chordata; class Mammalia; order Rodentia; family Aplodontiidae; genus Aplodontia; species Aplodontia rufa. The sequence goes on along the minus strand of PVKS010013311.1, from coordinate 48,333 downwards.
AATGCTGAGGGAGGGTCTGAGGAAGCCCATTTTGGCTGGAGCAAGAAATGGTAGTCCTGGCATGGAGCCTGCTCTATTTTGGCTCTCTTTCAAGCTTATTTCTCTTTTGTTCTCCCCCTGGCATTCTGGTGGTAATCTGGAAAATTATTGAATATCAGAGCCTTTCTTCCACCTTTTTTTTTTTAAGATAGAGATAGAGATGAGAGTGGAAGAGGGGGGAGAGAAGGAGGGAGAGAAGTTTTTAAATCTGGTTTTTGTTTTTCCTTTATTTATTTGTATATGTGATGCTGGAGATTGAACCCAGGACGCAAGTGCTTTTTCACTGAGCCACCTCTCTAAGCCCTGTCTTCCACTTTTCATCGTCTTGATTTCTCTCTGGAGCATCCTGTGTAGTTTCCTTAGGAGTCTTTTCCATTCACTAAAGCTCCCTTTGGCCACATGCAGTCTGCTAAGTGGCCCGTGCATTGTGGTTTCTTGATGCTTTTTGATCTGTATGTGATCAGCCTTATTCATCTCATATAATGTTAGAATGTGCAATAAATGGCTACTTCCATAAAAAAAGGCTACTTCCATAAAAAATGGCTACTTCCATAAAAAAGTCAAATCCCAGAAAATAAACTTTAAGGATTTTATTTTAAAATTTGGTAGATTTTGCAACCAGATTATGATTTAGTTTCTAATTTCTCAGACTAGCCCTGTGAAACTTTTGTGGATGCGTCTTTGAATGGGATATAGGTATATGTTGGTTTTGCCCTACAGCCATGCTTATTGCTCTGTACTTCCCTGTGAAATTGTTCACTTTATGTTTTCAGTCAGCTTGGTAAAAATAAAGCTTACATCCAGCATAGGTGACACATTATTGTGACAGGAATGTAAATTGGATTTGGATACTACATTGTATGAAAAATGATTTTCCAATTTAAGGTATGAAATTTTGTTAATCACATGGATTCAGTGATTTTTTACCCCTCCCCCCACACATTTTTTTTAAAGAGAGAAGGCAGTGAGACAGAAAAAGAGAATCAATTTTATTTTTAGTTTTTCATGTGGCTTTCGTTATTCCAATACTTTGTTGTGTGTGTGGTGCTGGGATTTGAACCCATGTCCTCATGCATGTCAGGCAAGCACTGTAACCACTAATCCACCACCGCAGCCCCTTTTTAACCCTTTTGTAAAGCTTCCTATGTTGATTTTTAGCAAAGTATGTTTGTGTTTCTCTAGATATACATGAAGATTGTCATTTAGGTAATGGAAATTATTTTTATTGTTATGAAGATAAAAATTAATTATATAACACAGTAAGAACAACAGTAGAAGCTAAATGAAGAAAAACGTATGATACTTTTTTAGATACTGTAACATCACAGTAGTGGGTGGTAGCGTGTACAATGTACGGGTGTATAAAGGAAGACATCTCATCCAAGATCAGACTGAGGGAAAAGTGAGTACCAAAAGTTTTAGTAAAAAGCCAAAATCCATTCTAGTAAGTTATTAAAGAGAAAAGTAGTATGTTACTCTGAGAGGATGCATAGTAAGTAAGTGCTTCCAAGACTCTGGCAATCAAAAGAAATGCCCTGAAATAGCATAAGACACAAAGCTAATATCACATTATTGACTCTGTTCCTATTTTAATACTCCTATTGGGTATGGATAACTGTTATTATTGTATTTTTTTTTTCAGTGGATAAGGTGAGAGGGAAGAGTAGAGGGATTAAAGCATTACATTCTGAGAATGAAAAAATCTGTCAGCAATTGATAGTACAAAGATACGGGAGAATTGAACATCCCAATAACATAATACTAATTAATTCTTGTAATTTGCCCAAATTACATAAATCAGTATAAACTATAAAGCAAAATTATTAAATTTAAGAGACTTGAAATCATACTCAGTGTGTGTTCTTCAACTGAAAGAAATCCAACCAGAAAACATTAAGGTAAAAGAAAATAAACAAAACCTTGGAAAGATATGCGTACTTGTGAATAATCTATGGGTCAAAGAAGTTTGAAGAGAAATAAGACACTGAACCTAGTATAAATACAACCTTGAAAAATTTGTAGCACATGTCTAAAGCAATACTTAGAGGGAAACTGGGAGCATTAACACATTAAAAATGAATAATAGGCTCAAATCAATAGTCATTATTACTGCCTGAGGAATCTTGGATGGAATGGAGGTGGTTGAAGAGAAAATTGAATGAAATACAAGAAGAAGAAAGGATTTAGTAAAGATAAGAGCAGAGATTAAATTGAAAATACAAACAATGGAAGAAATAAATGTGACAAAGAACAGGTTGCTTGAAATGATTAATTTCACAAATTTGTAATAACATTGATGAAGAAGGAAATAGGCAAATTTTTAATTTCAAATATTAAATTATTATTAATTATTATAGAACCTGAAGACATTAACAACATAATAAAGAAATAGTGTTTAGGGTTGTTGTGGGTATGGTATAAGTATGTTTCCCAAGGATTCATGTGTTGGAAGCTTGTTCTACCGTGTGGTCATGCTGTCAGATGGTGTGGAATCTTTAAGAGGTAGATCAAGTGAAAGGTTATTGGATCATTGGGCATCATCCTTAGGAGAGGAGTAAGATCTTCTTGTACAAGCCTAGTTAATTCCTGGAGTTGGAGTTAATATAACAGAACAAGGCTAGTCCCACACTCTTTCTGCCTTCCTGTCTTACCCTGAGATCTCCCGTTTGTTTGATGGATGTCCTCCTGCCACTATGATGCCATTTTCCATTGGACCCTCAGCAGAGACCAAACACAGGTAGGTATTTGATATTGGACTTTCAGCATCTACCACTGTGAGCTAAATAAGCCTTTTCTTTATAACATTATCTAGTCTAGGGTATTTCATGAGAATAATAGAAAATGGATTAATCTAACCAAAAAACTCTGAGCACACAGACTACAGTTGAGTGAAATAGACTCAATTGTTGGAAAAGCTTGAACTGCCCCAAGAACATGACCATTAGGAAGTTAAGGTCTTAATTTGAAAGTCTCCAAAAAGATCTTTTGGTATAGATGATTTCACTGGGGAATTCTACCACAAATGTAGAGAAGAATTAGTGCCAATTCTGTGCAGTCATTTCTAGGAAGTAGAACAGAGAATAATTCACAATTCACTTTATAAAGCTGATATTACTCGATCACTAAATTGGGAAAGATGGTGCCAAGATAAAACAATGAAAGAAACTTACAGTAGACTGGCCAAAGTCCATCATGAATATAAACATTAAAATTCCTATATAATGTACTTCATTGACAAGCCCAACAAGCATATGATTGTTTGTTTGGATTAATGTAGAAAATTTATATGACAAAATTCAACATCCATGGATTAAAATTATCAGAAAACTGTGAATAGAGAACATTATGGGCTAAATTATATCCCCCAAAGGTTCTAACCCCAGACTCAGGAATAAGGACTTTTTTCAGAAATGGTATTCTATTATGATGTAATTACCCAAGATGAGGTTTCAAGGGAGTAAGGTGAGCTGTTGATTCAGTGTGCTTTATGTCCTTCTGAGGAGAGCAGGGTGGATTATTGGTTAAATTTGCACTTTGTACTTCTAAGTAGAGCAGGGTGGCTCTTGGTTCAGTGGCACTTTATTTATGAGGAAACAAGATGGGCTGCTGGTTCACTGGTACTTGTACCTTTATAAGGAAACCAGGACATGGTCTAGATTTTGTGCCTTACATACTTACATGAATTTATTCTATCTAGTTTATTTTTACAGAAAAATAAGAATAGAGAGGATTATGGGTTAAATAATCTAACCCCAAAGATTCTAACCTCAGACTCAGGAATAAGGACATTTTTCAGAAATGCAATTTGATTATGATGTGATTACCCAAGATGAGATTATAAGGGAATAGGGTGAGCTGTCGGTTCAGTGTGACTTTTGTCCTTGTAAGTAGGACAGAGTGGGCTATTGGTAAAATTTGTACATGTGTCCTTCTGAAGGGAGCAGGGTGGGCATAGGTACTCCCCTCATAGCAGCAAGGGAGCAGAAAGAGGGGAAGCATTCACAAGGAAGACGCACCCTTTTAGGGGATTACCCAGTGGCCCACTTCCTCCAGTCATATTTCAGGTGAATACAGTTAATACCCAGTAAGTCCATTGAAACTGATTAGTCCATTGCAGGTCTTACCATACAATGATTTTATGTTTGAATATTCCTGCATGAACACAGAGCTTTTATGGGACACTTCGTTTTTTAACCATAAAAGGCTATAAGCCTATCCACTCAGAACACTGAGGCAGGAGGATCACTTGCTCAAGCCCAGCCTGAGCAAGAGTGAGAACATGTCTCAAAATAAGAAGGCTGGGGATGGACCTCAGTGGTAGAGCACTTGCCTAGTATGTGAGACTCTTGGTTCACTTACCAGTATGTTAAAAAACGGGAGTGGTAGGTTGAACGAATTAGTTCCACCCCTTTGCCCCTTCTGTCATGGGAGGACACAGTAACAAAGTGCTTTGACCTTAAACTTGCCAGTCTACAGAATAGGAGAAGTTAATTTCAGTGAATAAATGACCCAGTCTTAGGCATTGTGTTGCAGCAGCTCAAAGGGACACAGTCAGCTGAGAATGCCTTCAGTTATTTCCTGTGTGGAAAGGAAACATTTACTGGTTGTAGGATACTTGGCTTTCAGGGTTTGTCCTTTTTGACTGTGAATATATCAACCCACTACGTTTTGTGTCCCAGAGATTCTAACAAGAAATCTGATGAGAACCTTATGGGGAAATTATGATGAAACTTTCTCCCTCTCCTTCATGAATGTGAACAGTATGTTCTACAGTGTCTTAAGAGAGCACTATGTGATAGGAATACAACATGAGTGAGGAGGTGCTGCCATACTTTTGACACCATTCATTCAGTGTTGGAAGGAAAAGAAATTGAATAGCTTGAAATACAATGAGGTCTTTGAAAGCCAAAGTAATTACCAAATTTTAGACTTGAAATGAAATGTCCACTGAAGGACTTTAGACATTTCAGTGTCTAAACATGTACATATCAAGTCTTCATAACCCACTGTAGGCAAAAGCTGCTGCAGTCCTTTCTCATTCCTACTGTGAAAGATGAAAAGGTGGAGGATTGCATTGAATCTATATATTGCTTTTGATATTAACTTATTTTATAGACTATTTTAAGGAGGAATCAGTAAGCAAGTTGACAGTGAAGTTATAAATAAGTGATCTTAGTTCTATAAATTGAATGTCTCAAACTTTGTTACCAAAGACCATCTGCTTAGGGTTTTTCCTTTTGGCCAATATTCCTGTCTAAATTTAAAAAAAAAACTTTAATTTATGTATGCTCTGGGTCTCCAAGCATGCAATCAAAGGGCAAAAAGGGAAGAAAGTTAAAATTCTTGGGGAGATCCTTTGCTTATCAATTTTTCTCTTTTTTCCCCCTAAAAATTTACCATTCCGGTACATTTGTAATTCTCTTTGTATATTCTCATCTTTGGATCCAGTTGGACCATAAAACATCCATTCTCATTGTCCCTAAAATTATGTATAAAATCAAGAAAAAAATTTATATTGAATGAATAAGAAAGGTTGGGAAGATTTATAGTTTTGATTTTAAGGTATTTTTAGTAAAGTTGAGTTAAATCCTATACTCTTGGACCTCATTGCTGAAAGAGACCTTACAGATGGTTTCAGCCAACAAGTAGCAACGTTGTATTTAAGTCATTACCCATTCTCTTTCTGTGCTCCTTTGCTCTCTCCTCATCGTCATTTGAACATATGCATATCTATGAATCATTCAAAAACTGACCTCTACCACCCACATTGTCCCTAACCTGGTTTTGCAGTAGGCTTCTCCCTATTCCTCTTCATGGTGAGTTATCTTGTGGAATGTTGTGCAGTTTGGGTCTGATGTTCCCCCTTGATTTGAAATTATGCAGTTTTAGTAAGGCTACTTTAGAAGTAGGATGATCACCTCATGGCATGATATTAGAATTAGTGAGAAAAGAGTAACCTGATCTCCATCTAGTGTTCAAATGGACTTACATTATCAAAAATGAAAGACTGCTTTGTTTCTGCAGATTGTGTCAACCCCAGGCCTCCTGCCTGGGAGGCTTACACGCTTCTGTTTTGTGTGATTCCTTTTGGGTAGGAAATACTCTTTTGTGTCTACAGTGAAGGCTAGGCAAATAGACTACCAAGTTATCTGCTACAGAGTGACCTTCATCTTTCCCTGACTCCTCTACGTAGAAACAAACCAACTGTCCACATTTGATAAACAGTAGAGTTAGTTACAGGTTTTACCTAAGTAAGCTATTTCTGTCTTTGCCGCATTTCAGCCTCCCAGAGGCTTCTAACACATTACTGATTTGAATTTTTGTTTTTTACACCAATTCATTGTTACATTTTTAAAATTGAGTATAGCTTGCAAGAGAATACTTATTGAGCTTTGCATATGAAGTGTGTTCATTAATTTGATGTGCTTTGATGGGAACATATGTTTTTCCTCTAGTAAACAACTATAAAAACAAATTGAGGGGCTTGGGTTGAAGCTCAGTGGCAGAGCGCTTGCCTACCATGTGTGAGTCCCTGGGTTCAATCCTTAGCATTGCATTAAAATAAGTGAATAAAATAAAGATATTCTGTTCTTTGATAAAAATAATAAAAAGAAATACATTCAAAGTGTTACTAGAATCATAGTTCCTAGACCCCATTAATATAAATCCATATATATTACATGGAGACTCTGTATTTTCAGAAGCATGGCTTAATTATAAACCATAGTTTTTCTTCTTGCTAGATTTCTTGATATTCCCTTTAAAGTATATTTTAAATTTGTTACATTTATGTTATGTTCCTCCCAAGAGTGCTATTAAAGCAATATCACAATTTTCCTAAGAAATCAAATCATATTCCAGGGCTTTTGGTGACTATTATTATGGGCTCCAAAAGGTAAAATGTTATAGACTTCAAATATCATTTTCTAATTATAATGAGCAAACCAGAAAGTAAGTCCTCCATATATTACATAGAATCTCTATGAGGGCTTCAAATGGAACTTCCTTAAATAGTTTTAAAATCTATTGAATCTTCTGAAACACAGTGTGGGACTAGAATTTACATGTCCTTGTGTATAGCTATAACAGTGCCAGTATAGAGTAAGTGCAGAATCATTTCTTAGACATGTAAAGACGTACATAGTAAAGATATCTAGTTGATATTAAGCACCACTAATCCATTCTCCCTTCTAAAAATCATATTCCAGGACTATGAATAAATGCAGTTTGATGTAAATTAGGTAACTAAGGTTGGCCTTTCTTTAGCCATTAGTCCAAAAGTCTTGGTTTTCTAAGATCTCAATAGAATGTTAAAGCCTTTTTTCAGTTTTAGAAATTATTAGATTAATTTGAACTCAGTAAATTCAGTTTTTCAGTGCACAGAATAAGTTACCTCCTATCTTCTGGTGGTGCAGTTTGTTCTTTTTTGTAAGCATGATACTCACCTATGTTTTATTCTTTACTTTGGTCAGTAACTCTGAAAACTCTGATTTGGGTCGGTGTTATGGAATGGTTCATGTTTTGTATGAAGGTTACATGTACATGTGTCTTTGGGAATCTTTCTTGACCTAGAAAGGCATTTTTTTTTTAATTCTCCTGCCGTATCTCCTATATAAAATATGTCCATAGAGCTGGCTTTCACAAGATGATCTAGGTGTCTACCTATGTGGTAACCTTTGACAATGCCTCTAGAGGTTTCTATCCCTGTATCCCAGATATAGAAGGTCATTTTCAGTCTTTAACATTTTCAAGAGTACTTCCTGAGACCATAGTTCCCCTGGGGAGTGTAGATAAACCAGCTTCTCCCAGGCCAGTGAGGACTGTACACAGTGCGTTTCTCTTTGGCTGATTTCTAGCTAGGAAAGGTTGACAGTTATGCTTATTAAATTCCTGAATGTTGAGCAGTTATCTCTCACAAGCTGGTACAGGTTGGCTCCAGCCTACCACTGGCTTAATTAAGTCTTTATCATCCAACTCCCTGAGGAGAATATGTGTTACCTAAGAGCAAGGACTTTGAGAAAGAAGGTTATACAAATGTGAACAAGAAGAGAGAAGTGAAAGAAAAAGAAAAGGGAAAGGAGTACTGAGAACAGAATGGATAGTGTCATGCTGTCTCTAGGTAAAGTGGAAGGCTGCAATTGTCCCCATTATAGATGCTCAGGCCCCATTTTGAAACAGGAATTTGGGTTGAGCAAAGAATTGGAGAGAAGTTTGCCCGCATTTGGAATAATGCTCCTTGGCTCATGTGTAGGGCCTAATGTTTCATATTCATTGTACTTCAGAAACAAACAAACACCCTGCCACTTGATTTTACATTCCTCCACTGATAACATGATTATCTGACATTATTAAATACAGCTAATTTTAAATCAGCAGCCACCTGCTTGAGACAAGCAAATCAGCAAGTTTACGATTTTAGGGACACTGAGTTTTCATTAACCATTTGTGTATATGTCCAAGAAGAATGATATCCCTGTAAACTATGAAAATTGTGGATTTTATAGACTTTAAGATTAAAAATAGAAATGTCTTTAGAAAAGGCCTACCTTTGAGAAATTTCTTTGCAATCATCAGTGAGAATATTTCAACTCCCCTCCCTCATGACAAGCTTAAAAATTATTATTTTGTATGTTATCATATCCCCAGTGCATACTGTCGAGCAAAATGATCAATAAATAAAAAGGTAATCTTAGCAAAATTTATTAATAATATAAGGAAAATAAATTACCTCAAGAATATACCTAGTATAAATTCAGATGTCAAATGCAATGACATTTTTTAATACTTACATGGAGACAAAACCAAATGAAAATGAAACATGTTACCTAAATACTCAATGAGAAACCATGACCCAATGAGTATGTAATTCATCATCTATCCTAGTGTTAAAATGTAAGCTTTGTTTAGAATCTTGTTTGGACAAAGTTTTATCAGGTCCCAAAAAAAGGAATTGAACAAATTGTCTTTGCCTAAACCCGTCAGCTTGAAGAAAAGCAGGAAATCAATGATAGGACAATTGTCAGCAGAGGATTATAGTGTTTAGCCTTATTCAAAAGACGAATTAGAACAAGACTAAAAAACACACAGCAAAATATACATCATTGGGCGTGAGTCCCAAGAACAGTAAAGTGCAAGTCAAATTTGGCACTGTCTTTCTTAGCTTTCCTTGTTTTAGCTTTTAGCCTTCATTAGCTTTAAGACTTGAAGGCACTGTGTACCTCGGAAGGTTGACGTGTGGGTGGCACAGGAATTTGGAAGATTAGTTGAAAGTCTGCACAGAGGCACCTAGGCAGCTAGGTTTTCTTTAGCTTATGCTCCTTGACAGCTAACCTACAAAAGGCAGGAACTCTTAATGGATACTCGTATAGCTCAGAACAGGAGAGACATCATTACAAGAAACAGATGAAGTCTACCACTTTCCCTATTTGGATCAAAGAAAGTTGGCATCTAAATTTATTCCTATTTTAGTCAACTTTTTCATCACTGTGGCCAAAAGACCTGATTGTAAAGGAGGAAAATTTTATATTGGGGCTCAGAGTTTCAGAGGTCTTAGTCCACAGATGGTCAACTCCGTTCCTTGGGGCCTGAGTTGATATAGATACCATCATGGCAGAAGGGTATGGTGGAGGATAGCAGCTCAGAACTTGACCACTATTAGATGGTCAACTCCATTCCTTGGGCCTGAGATGAGGTAGAAAATCATGGCAGAAGAGAGTAGTGGAGGATAACAACTCAGAACTTGGCCACTAAGAAGCAGAGAAAGACTAAAGTTCGGTTCACAAAATATATGCCCAAAGGCACTCTCCCACCACTTGTAGCCTACAGTTACCAACAAGTTAATCCCCATGAGGGGATTAATTCACTGATTGGGTTAAGGCTTTTGTAACCCAATCATTTCTCCTCCAAGCCTTCTTACATTGTCTCACATCTGAGCTTTTAGGGGATACCGCACATCTAAATAATAACAGTATTCCTTGGCAGGAAATTAGAAGCATTCTTTTTGGAAACTGGCATGCCCAAAAGAAGAGCTTTTGGAATGCCAACATCAGGAAGTTCTTCCCCTAAAACTTTAGAAAGGTCTACTATTGACCAGCCCCATCCTTATGCAAACGTATGCATCCTTAAAGTACTTTTTTAGACCTAATTCTTAAATATTATTGGGTAACCTCTTATACAAAAGATGAAAAAAAAAAAAACAAACCCAGAAACAAAAGGACTTTGAAAAATAGAGGTGGTACAGATAATAGGAAAAAATTTCACAAAAGGACAATTGAGAGTCTCAAGGAGGTATACAATCAAAAAGCCAAAAATTTATATGATTTTAACATTGGAGTTTTGAAAGAACGAGAAAGACCATTAGAAAATTTAAAAGTGTAGCATAAGTTTAAAAAAACCCTCAACTTAATAGCAGTTAAAATAGAAGAAAGAAGATTTAAAAGTTTTATCTGACCAATATAAATTTCAGGAAGAAAAAATGAGAGGGCAGAAAAGAACACAAAGGGTAATTTAGAAAATTTCACTGAATGATAGGTGTTGCATATAAAAATTGAAAGCATATGTACCTGAAATTTTAGAACCCCATAGATAATGAAGCAATGATGAAATCTTATAAGTTGGGGGAAATGGAAAACAGCTCATATAAAATGTGATAGAACTCCTAAGGGCACTGGGCTTCTTGACAGCATTGAAAACCAAAGGGAAAATTGTTTACACCAAAAATTTATACCTAGCCACACTGCTAATCATATGAGTATGTCATACAGTGAGTAGCTTTCTGAGAAAGAATGCAAGTTTTTAGATTTGCATATTAGACAATGTTTTTAGCCTGCCTGCTCATATAACAACCCTATGGTGTCATTAGGATTCAGTGGGTTATCTCCTTAAAAATAGAGCTTACTGTTACTGGATACTTTTCATTATTCTCTTCTTTTACATATTTGTTTTAAGAAGTACATGCCAGACTGTTAAAGTCCTCACATTTCACTCTACTAGCAATGGGTTGAATAATCCTTCCCATAAAGAACATCTGTAAAGCCATAGTAGGAAAATCTGAGACTTAAATAGGTTTTGAGTTAGCCAAAGGAGAAAGTAGTGTATTGAATTGTGAGTCAACATTACATCAAGTACTCTGTTGATATCCAAGTCTACCCAAAGAGAGAAACTGACATAGTATGAGAAACAGATATGTGTTCTCTTCTGGCTTGGGCTAGGTGAGTCCATAGAACCCTCAACAATATGTAAGGACTGTTTCACAGTGATCAATAGTGACTGTTACTGTAATTCTGACTCTCTTAATCCTAAAAATTCCCTCCTTTAATTACACCCATAATTACTCATACATTTTGTATATCTCCCTGGTGCCTCTGATTTGATGGGGGGAATAAGGCTAAGATTGTTCTCCAGATAAAACAGAAACTGGTTTGATAATTCTGAATGTAGCTCCCTTCTCACTGAGGCCTAGCTCAGGGATGGTTGGATGGAAAAAAAAACATTTTATCATTAGAAAAAAAAATATATATATACATACATATACACACACATACGTACATACACATACATATGTACATACATATGTATAATGTGTACTTTTACTTCATGAACCATTTGAAACATTGTAGAGATCATGATGTCCCATTACCTATACATACTTCAAGTGAGTATTTCTTCAAAACAGACCACTATCCTACATAATACCCACACACATTAACATCAGAAACTTAACCTTGATATACGGCATTAGTGTCTAATCCACATGTTTTTCTCTAATGTCCTAATAACATCTCTCGTAGCAAAAAGAAGCAACTAGGGAACCTCTATTATATTTTCTTAATGTAATTTTTTGATGTCTTTCAATTTGAACTCTTTCTTGTCTTTCCTTGATTTTCATGATCTTGACATTTAGAAGAGTTTAAACCAGTTATTTTGTAAAACATCTTTTGATTTGGAAATCAGCTGATGTTTGCTCATTTCAGATCCAGTTTATACATCTTTGGCAAGAATATCACAGAAGCGCTGTATTCTTCTCAGTGTGTCCTGTCAGGTGACACATGTTGATGTGTCCCATTACAGGAGTGTTAATTTTGAACATTTGGTTAATCTATTTTCTACACTGTATTTTTCTATTTGAAATTACTGTTATTTCCCTTTATAGCTTATCCATCATGTGTTTTGTGGGCATGTATTGCATGTATGTAAAAATCTTGTTTTATTCACCTTCTATACAGTAGTTTTAGCATTCATTGATGATTCTTGCTTGAGTAGTTATTAGTACTATAGTTAACACTGGTGATTTTTTTGGATTCCACCATTCCTTCTATATTTGTTAGTTCAAATTCTAATGTAAGTTATTGCCTTCCTTTCTCCATTTGGTGGGTTTCTATCCTTGTAATAAGCTATAGTGTATTGCTGAGCTTACTTGTTTTGGTGCTCAGATTGCTCCAGATTTAGGAAGCAGGAGTCCCTTCAAGCCAATACTTTTGTATTTTTGATAGGTCTCCATCGTTTTTTTATGGATCATTTTTTATTGAGAAATGTATTTGTTGAACAACTATACAAATTTTTAACAAAATAATATAAAATGTATATAGATTCTGAAGATTTGATTTAACCCCAAGAGTGCCCCCACCAGGTACCCACCCTTATCCCTCCCTTCCACTTCCGACAACATCTCTAAAAACAGTATTAGGTTGAATTACATTACACCTTATCCGGATTTAACACATGATAATAGACCTCCTTTCTCAATGGCCAGTGTCTAGTTCCAGCCTCCACAGGTGAGTGAAGACATTCAACCCTTGATTCCCTGGGTTATGTTGATTTCACTCAGCATAATTTCTTCCATAGCCACTCATTTTACCTTCAAAGGCTGTAGTATCATTGTTTCTAATAGCTGTGTAAAATTCCATGGTATATATGTACCACAGATTTGGATCCATTCATCCAGTGAAGGACATCTGGGTTGTTTCCATGATTTAGCTATTGTAAATTGAGCTGCTATGAACATAGATATTGCTGTGTCACTATAATGTGCTGATTCTAAATCCCCTGGAAAAATACCCCTTAGAGGAATAGCAGGATCATATGGTGGGCTCATCCCTAGTTTTTTGAGGATTCTCCACACTGCTTTCCAGAGGGGCTGTTCCAGTCTGCAGCTCCACCAACAGTGTGTTAGTGTGCTTATCTCTCCACAGCCCCTCCAGCATCTATTATTGTTTATTTTCTTCATTTTTGCCAATCTGACTGGTGTGAGGTGGTATCGTAATGTAGTTTTCATTTGCATTTCTCTGATTACTAGTGATTTGGAGCACTTTCTCATGTATTCATTGGCTTGATTAATGTCCTCTGTTGAGAAGTTTCTATTTAGCTCTTTGGCCCATTTATTAATTGGGTTGTTTGTGTTTTTGTAGTTGAGGTTTTTGATGATTTTGTAGATTCTGAATATGAGGCCCCTGTCAGAAGAATCATAGCCCATGATTCTCTCCATTTCCATAGGAAACCTCTTGACTCTTTGGATTGTTTCCTTGGTGGTGCAAAAGCTTTTTAGCTTTATGGCATCCCATTCACTGATTTTTGACTTTACTTCCTTCACTTTAGGAGACATGTTGAGAAAGTCTTTGCCTACTCCCAAATGCTGAAGTGTAGGACCTAATTTGTCTTCTATCAGTTGCAAGATATTTGGTTTAATTCCTAGCTCCTTGATCTATTTTGATTTGATTCTTGTGCAACGTGAAAGATATGGGTCTAATTATGTTATGTTCTAAATAACTAATTTACTACTGTTTATTATAAGCTTTCGTTGTACATATTGACAATTTGCTACTAGTGCGTGAGGTGTTGGAACTCAGTAAGGGTAACAAACAGTTCACAGTAAAGGGGACATCTTTTGAAATCAACTTTCCTGACAAACCCCATTCCAAGTAAAGGTCTGGACAGATTTCCCAATCCATCAGCTTAGTCCTTAAGGCTGGTGACAGGAAAAAGAACCACCAAGTCTTGAATTGCTTCCACAAAGGGTTCACCAGTCAAATAAGAGAGAAGACTCTCCACAGACATGAGAAATCAAAATTGAAGAGGTTCACACCAATCCTAAAACTCCCCTAGTAATGGGGCTATGGCCAGGGACCAGGATGAAAATCTAGAACAATGTATCAACGAGCTGATAACAAAAAGGAACACCGAATTAGAAGAAGAGATATTGAAGGGAATAAATGAGAAAACTCAAGAGTTGAGAAACTATCCTTAAAGAAATTGATTCCCTGAAAAAGGAAGTTTCAGACCTAAAATCTGCAGTCAATGACATGAGAGGGTCCATGCAAGAATTTAATACTAGACTAACTTCAGTAGAAAATAGAACCTCGGCTATTGGAAAGAACTTCCGACAATGAAGATAGGTTGATTAAGCTAGAGCTCACCCATACCAAAAAAGAAAAACAATTAAGAGATCATGACCAATATTTCAAGAATGTCTGGGATGAAATGAGAAGAAACAATCTCAGAGTAACTGGGATATAGGAAGAAATTGAGACACTCACCAATGGTATGAGGAATATTCTCAAAGAAATCGTGAAGGAAAATTTCTCACACATAAAAATAGAATCAGACATGCTCATCCAGGAAGCTTACAGGACACCCAATAGGCCTAATCAAAGGAAAAACTCACCAAGACACATCATATTCAAAATGTACAACAGGGATACCAAGGAAACTATATTAAAAGCAGCAAGGGAGAAATGCCAAATCACATTCAGAGGTAAACCAATAAGAATTGTCTGAGACTTTTCAACTCAGACTCTGGAGGGCAGAAGGTCTTGGAATGATATCTTTCAACATCTGAATGACCACAACATGCAGCCAAGAATTCTATACCTGGCAAAACTCAGCTTCAAATTTGATGGAGAAATAATAATTTTTCATGATAAAACAAAACTGGCAGCATTCATAAACAGATAACCCACCCTACAAAGAATTCTCAAGGAAACACTCCAGACAGAACAAGCAAGTGATACCCAAAACCCACAAACTGAAGAAATTCAGTGAAAGTATCACCCAGCAATATCTAACCAAGGCAATATCAGAACTAGCTAACTAAGATACAATGACTGTGAATCAATTACACACTTCTATTTTAACACTAAATGTGAATGGTCTAAATGCACCACTCAAAAGACACAGACTTGCAGATTGGATCAAAAAACAAGATCCAACTATATGTTGCTTACAAGAAACTCACCTCACAGACAATGACATCCACAGATTAAGGGTGAAAGGATGGGAAAAAATGTACCATGTGTACGGCCCAAGAAAACAAACCGGTGTCGCTATACTTATATCCGACAAAGTAAATTTCAAACATAAATCAATCAGAAGAGATAAAGAAGGCCACTACTTAGTACTAAAAGTAACCTTTCAACAGGGTTAGCTTAATGGCATACCACTCATTGATTTTTTACTTTAATTCTTTCATTTTAGGAGTCTTGTTGAGAAAATTTTTGCCTACTCCCAAATGCTGGAGTGTTAGTCCTAACTTTTCTTCTAGCAATTGTATGTTAGCTAGTTTAATTCCTAATTCCTTGATCCATTTAGATTTGATTTTTGTGCAAGGTGAGAGGTAAGGATCTAGTTTCAAATTTCTGCAAGTGCCTGTCCAGTTTGTCCAGCCCCATTTTCCCAACACTTTTTATGAAACAACCATAACTCTGATACCAAAACCCAACAAAGTCATATCAAAAAAAGAAAACTACAGACCAATATCCCTCATGAACATTGACACAAAAATCCTTAATAAAGTTCTCACAAACCACATTCAAAAACACATCAAGAAAGCTATACCTCTTCTGAGTATTTCCCCAGAGGAGATAGAATCAGTACATTAGAGCAACACCACAAAATCCATATTCATAGCAGCTCAATTTACAATAGCTAAATTATGGAACCATCCCACATGTCCCTCAATGGATGAGTGGATCCAAAAGCTCTGGTATATATATATATACGATGGAGTTCTACTCAACTCTTAGAAACAATGATATTGAATCTATTGAAGGTAAATGGTTGGCAATGGAAGAAATCATTCTAAAGGAAGTTAGCCAAACCCAGAGAGTCAAGGGCTGAATGGTTTCCCTCATTTGTGGAGGCTGGACCAAAACCAAGGCTTCAGAGTATAGTAGATGAACTCAGATATTAGATCTGTAGAACAAAAATGCAAAATATTAATATTTATGAGATACAGTTGCAAGATACTTCGTAAGATATTTGAACAAATTATGCTGCATAACTGTACAAAAATGTAAATGTTTAATCCTATTGTCAAATATTTTGAAGAATAACAAGGGATGATAGGAAGGGAGGAGAAGGGGAAATGTTGGAACTGAGATAAAGCAAGTACATTCCAAGCAGTTAAAAATGTCACTGTATATACTATAGTCATATATATAAAAATATTCTTTATAAGAATTATGTCACTGTATTTGGGTTTTTTAGGAACAAAATAGGACCAAGAAGAAAGGCAAGGGATGGAAGGAGGGAGGTAGAGGGATGTAGAGGGTGAGATATTGAACAAATTGTGTTGCTGATTTGTGTGGATCTAGGAATATGTGACAACTAATCCCAACATTATGTAAAACTATAATGGGTATAATGCACTAATAAAAAATAAATAAACAAACACCTCAAGAAGATAATTCATTATGATCAGGTGGGTTTCATTCCAGTATGCAAGACTGGTTCAACATGTGCAAATAAATAAATGTGATTCACCACTTAAGCAGAGTTAAGGACAAAAACCATATGATCATCTCAATAAATTCAGAAACGGCCTTTGATAAAATCCAGCAATCATTTATGCTCAAAACTTTAGAGAAAATAGAGATCAAAGGAACTTATCTTAACTTTGTGAAGGCCATATATGCCAAATCCTCAGCTAATATAATACTAAATGGAGAAAAGTTGAAAGCATTTCCACTGAACTTGGGAGCAAGAGATGCCTGCCTGCTCTCACCACTTTTATTCAGTATAGTCCTTGAGACCCTGACTAGAGCAATCAGGCAAGAGAAGGAAATCAAAGGGATGAGAATAGGAAGGGAGGAAGTGAAACTATCCCTTTTTGCTGATGATGTGATACTATATCTGGAATATCCAAAAACTTCCACCAGAAAACTGCTAGAGCTCATAAACAGATTTGCAGGCTAATCTGTAGCAGGCTGCAATATCTACACCCATAAAATCAATAACTTTCCTATACACCAACAATTTTAGAACAGAAGAAGAATTCAGGAAATCGGTCATATTCACAATATCCTCTAAAAATATAATAATTGGAAATTAATCTAACAAGAGAAGTAAAAGACCTCTATAATGAAAATTATTAAACAATGAAAACCAAAATTGAAGAAGACCTAAGAAGAGTGAAAGATGTTCCATGCTCTTGATGAGGCAGAATTAACATAATTAAAATGGCCATTCTGCCAAAAACACTATACAGATTCAATGCAGTCCCCATCAAGATTCCAATGTCATTCTTTATGGATATAGAAAAACAGAAACAGCAATTCTCAAATTCATTTGGAACAAGAAATCCAGAATAGCCAAAACATTACTAAGCAAGAAGGCCAAAACAGGTGGTTTTGCAATACCAGATCTAAAATTATTCTATAGAGCTGTAATATTAAAAATAGCATGAATGAAGGCCAATGGAATAGAACAGAAGACTCTGAGACAAACCCACAAATCTTTAAACATCTGATCTTTGACAAAAGGGATAAAAATATAGGATAGACAGCCTATTCAAATGGTGCTGGACAAACTGGACAGCCACTTTCAGAAAATTGAAACTAGATCCTTATCTCTCACCTTGCACAAAAATCTAATCTAAATAGATGAAGGAATTAGGAATTAAACCAGCTACTGTACAACTGTTAGAAGAAAAATTAGGACCAACACTCCAGCATATGGGAATTGGCAATGACTTCCTCAACAAGACTCCTAAAGTGAAAGACTTACAGTCAAAAATCAATGAATGGGATGCCATTAAATGAAAGTTTCTGCACAGTCAAGGAATTAGTCAAAACAGTCAAGAGACAAGCTACAGAATGGAAGAGATTAATGCCCTATGATCCCTCTGACAGGGGACTAATATCCAACATTTGCTGAGAACTCAAAACACTCAATAACAAAAACACAAAGAATAAAATTTAAAAAGTGGGCTAGAGAACTAAACAGAAACTTCTCAACAGAGGAAACTGAGCAAGCCAATGAATACATGAGAAAGTGTTCTAAATCACTGGTAATTTGAGAAATGCAAATCAAAACTACATTAAGATTTCACCTCACTCCAATCAGATTGGCAAAAAATGAACAATGTAAAGAATAGCAGATGCTGAAGGGATTGTGGGGAGATAGGAACACTACCACACTGTTGGTGGAATTTCAGACTTGTACAGCCACTCTGGAAAACAATGTGGAGACTCCTCAGAAAATTAGGTTTGAATCCACCATATGACCCAGCTATCCCTCTTCTGGGTAAATTTCCCAGAGGAGTTAGAATCAGCACATTATAGCGACACAGCAAAATCTATGTACACAGTAGCTCAATTTACAATAGCTAAATTATGGAACCAACCCAGATGCCCCTAATTTTTGTAGACTGGAGCTAAACCAAGACTTGGGGGAAAGTTAAATACATTAATGGATTAGAATCATAGAACAAAATAATAATAGTAATAGTTAAGAAGTGATACAGATTATAAGACGATATGAGAAGTTAGAGGAAAAGATGACTTTTTCTAGGGGTCATAAAAGCTGGCATGCTTCATGGAATATCTTTAAAGGGTAAATGCAAAATCCAAAACAGAAATATGGCAGGATGCCAAGGTGTAGGAACCATAGTTGGTACTAACCATTGTATTACTTTGCTTGCTTAAAGGAAAGGATGAGGTGTGAGGTTATAGAGGTGAGTAAGATCCTGTTTATAATCTATGCAAGCTGAGAAGTCCTGATGATATGTAGTAAAAAATTTAGAGAAAGTAAATACCAGTTTACTAGGAACAAGGGGACAGGCATGTTAAAGTACCTCTCTTTTCATTCTGGCCTCACCCTACTGGTGAGGATGCACAGAGAACCCACATACACTGTTAGTGGGAATGCAAATTAGTAGCCATAATGGAAAACAGTATTGAGGTTCCTTAAAAAACTAGAAACTGAACTGCTGTCTGGTTCAGCAGTCCCACTACTAGGTGGATATCCAAAGGAACTGAAATCAGTATGTAGAAAGACATATTATTGCAGCACTATTCAAAATAGTCAAGAGATGGAATCAACCTTAGTGTTCATCTACTAATAAATGGATAAAGGGCATATGGTATACATATACAATGGAATATTATCTGACTGTAGAACAGAATGAAATTCTGTCATTCCTCAATTCCTTTTCTTGACTATCTCTTTAGAAGCTGAATATTGGTATATGTACTTTCCTTATATCCTATATAGCTGTGGATCCAATTCTGGCCAATGAAATAATAGGTGATCTACTGTGAAAGCTTCTAGGAGAAGGGTGACAGGCATGTTAAAGGGGGGTCCCTCACCACTCTGGCCTCATCCTTGCTTTATTTGTTTAAATTCCGAAGCCTGAGAATATGATGCTTGATACTGCTGATACAGTGAAGAGAATCATGGAGTCATCAAGCAAATGCCCTAAAATTAGGAGCTTCTGACCTAGTATCCTAAATATATGACTCCAGGGTTTTGTTACAGGAATATAATAAATATTCTTATGACCTAAGCTATTGTCAACTGGATGTTTTTATTACGTGAATCCTAAAGTATTCCTATTACAGAGGCTGAGTTTTTAAAATTTTCTGACTGTGATATTCACAAACTAAATGAACCTAGTCTAAAATTTGCTGGGCATTCTAAATTAGGATTCTGCTGTCTGTGAAACTTTGGAAAGCATTTTCTACTTATGCATAGCAGATATTCCTCCCACTTTCGGAAAGTTCCCTTTATTATCAGCAATGTTATATATATATATATATATATATATATATATATATATTATATATAATATATATATATATTATCAACAATGTTATATAGGGTTAGTCATAATTATATTTGCTCCTAGTTTTATCCTTTAATTATACATGACTCATTTCTTCCTCATATTTTAGTTTGTTTTGCATTCTTTGAGCTTACAGTGTTATCTTATTTTCATTAGGTCCATAACTTCCAAAACAGTGGCCTTTAGTTCATATACACATTGATGTTCAGGTAGAACTCAACTGGATTACTACTCATAAAACAGCAATGCTCAGCAGCAACTGGTATATGCATATATCATTGGCCATAGACTATGAGTGTATTTGTGACTTTTTTAAACTTGCCACATGTTATCAAGTTTTCACAATATTGTTGGGTTTTTCTCAAGATTACCTATTAAATGTTGCTGTATTATTCTCATGAAGAACAAGGAATTCATGTGTATTCTGAAATACAAATATTTTCTAGTTTCTTCTTTTCACCATTCAGAGAGTCATTCTGTTTTTTCTTTTTTATCCCTCTGTACTGGTACTTCAACCCAAGGCCTTGAGCATGCTATGGAAGTGCTTTATTCCAGTACAGTGCAACATACCTGGCCCCAGCATTATCCATTTTAGAAGGGGCCGGTTTGTTCTTCATAGTTCTTTAGAATGTTCCTTGAAGATTCTGTCAGTGGGACTGCCCAAAAATACTGTTAGTCACTATATGGATCTTTATTTCCCAGTTCACTCAATAATTTGATACCTTCACCCCTGAGGTCACCTTTTTTTTTTTTTTTTTTGGTCTCTTCAGGGAAGTACAACACATTGTGCAGGTTTATGCAGATTATGCAGATTTCCCTCCTGTAGCCCAGGGTAAAGGAGAAGTATCTAACAAACATAAAATTTTAATATTGGCATCAAAATGAAAGGCAGAAACTCCTACCTTGCAAGGTAAGCCTTCCCTTCCAGATGCCTTTCCTACCTCAATAAATCATCCCCCCTTATTCAGTTCTTTCCACCCTGTTCTGTGAACATTCCACAGCTTTATTTCCTGGTTCATTCTCTCACCATCACACAGTGCCTCAAATATAAACTGTCATTAGGTGATTAGGATTTGGTTCTATTTCCATGTACAAAAGTGGGGATATAGATTTTCTGTTCTGAGTTCCTGTTCTATCTTCCCCTTGCTTTCTTCACCTGTAGCATACAGATAATAATAGAACCTAGCTCACAAAATGGCTAGGAAGATTATGTAATAACTCATAGTTTATAACAGTGATAACCATGTGGAATTTGCTATAGAGGAGTTTAAAACTATGACATTCCTTTGACTGATGTATCTAACTAATATAGGTATATTTCTCAGTGAGAACTACTTTTTTTCTCCCCAGTTTTGCACTGGGATTGTTAGTGTACGTTATGGTTTAGATCTGGGACGTTCTCCAAAAGCTCATGTGTTTAAGGCTTGTTCCCCAATGCAACAATGTCCAGAGTTGGAACTTTGGGGAATGGATTGGATCATGGGTATCTGAACTCATGTATAGATTAATCCATTGGGAGTGAATGGACTACTGGGAATTGATGGAAACTGTAGGCAGGTGAGGCATGATTGGAGGAAGTAGGTTACTTGAGGGTGTGCCCTTAGGGCTTTTACCTTGTCCCTGGCCCCTTCCATTCTTCCTTTCTACTTACATGCCCTCCTGTTATTATGTTCTGCCTAACCTCAGACCCAAAGCTATGGTGTCAGCCAGCTGTGGACTGAAACCACTGAAACTGTGAGCCAAAAAAAATCTTCCTTCTTTAAGATACTCATGTGAGGAATTTTGCTTACAGCAGCAAAAACCTGACTGACACAGTATATTTTAGTAAACAAGTTAAGTAAGTACTAAGGGGTTAAAATAGCACTACTCCAAATATCAAAAAATAGAAATAGGGTAAAAAACATATTAGAAAAGGCCATTGGATTATTTATTTTTAAACAAAACATGTAAAGAAAAATAACAAAATTAAAAATTAAGAGAATAGGTAATAGAGTAAGAACACATATTGTGGAAGAATAAGAGAACATGAAGAAATTCAAGTTGTTTATTCCATTAAGCTAGCCTCAGAGTTAATGAAGCTGGTTTCCTGTGGATTTTTGTCTAGAAGAAACTTAACTGTTTAGTTAATAGTCAATCCTCACTGGATACAGAAGTCCAGAAAATTCCAGAGGAAATAACAGCTATTTATGACATTGTGAGAAGAAGGGATATTGAGAATTTTTAAAATTAAGTACCTGAGATGATGGCAGAATATAATCAAATGGTGGAGATGAGGAACAGAGCCTGTTCAAAACCACGCAGAAACAGTCAGGAGCAACACTAATGGAAAGGGTTCCCTAAGTGGCTGTTAAATTAAATTCTGTTGCATGATAAAGGAGGAATGCTACCAAATATTTTAAAACAAAGGAAAACCTCTCCCATAACAATTATTTAGCCCCAAGTCAGAGATGCAGGAAAGAGCATTCTGTGCATCGAGGGACTTGGGTTATACCCAAGCAGTTGTGGTTGAAGTCATGGTGTAAAGATGGCTAAATAACCTAGATACCACAGCTCATTCTAAGAGTTTTAGTGTAGAACTTTCTAAAGCCCTTAGTAAGATAACAGGTGAATTATGAGATCCACAATCCTACATTTATTTGTCAATTTTATTGAAAAGTATATTCCAAGGGAATATACTTGGAATATGGGAAGTTTATCCCTTAATTACTACATTTTTCCAAGGTGGGCTGTTTATTTGGGTGAACTGGAAAAAAAAAAACCCTTGCAACATTCAGTTTTTAAAAAGTTAATGATTTGCACATTGGTGACATTAGAATTCAGCTGCTTTTTAAATTGAAGTCTTGGATAGAATTTTATTTATGATGACAATTTAAATTCATTTTTAATAAAACATTTGACAGCCTGAGAAATGAGCATGAAAAATCTTCAGTCAGAGATTCAACATGACCATTTGATTTCTTTGTAAAAGGTGACTGTCTTCAGTTAAAAGTCATGCTCTGACTTCACTCAACCTCTTCTTTGAGGTTTTCTCTTAATTGATAAGTTGTCTTGTATATATTAGTAAGCTTTTGGAAGTCACTTTCCGTGGTGACTGGTTTAGACTTGTGCTTACAGTAGCAATTTGAATTCTTGTCTAATTGGAAATCTGTGCCAAATTCCTCTTGTAACTTTATACTGCCTGATTCATTAAATCATTCAAGAATAATTTCTTATTCATATACTCTAAATGTCCATTTCTTTTTTATAAAAGCTTCCAGTGGTGGTGGGCAGGGAAATGTAAAGACTACCAGAAACGTCTGGATCATTGGAAAACTGGGCCTGGCTGTGTGGCTTTAGAGCCCCAGCCCTTAACATGGTAATGAAACAGCCTTAGAATGGGTTAATTATGGTATTCTTGGCCAAATTAATCAACTTCTGTACTTCAGTAGTACTATTTGTTAAATGGAAACAATCAGTATCTATGCTTATAGATGGCCGTAAGGATTAGTTGAGTTAACATAAATGACAATAGGTTAGGCATGGTGCCTAGAAATTAGTGTGACACCTTTTACTGGTTTAATATTTGCAATTCATTCATGGACTCCCAAATTCTGTAGGGCAGTCATTTTGAAGGTGATATGAGAGGATCTTAGTTATTGAGGGCATTTTGCTTTTCTTTCTTTGCTTCCTATCTCTTTCTTTCCTCATTACTTCCTTTCTGCTAGACACAGGGACCTTGCCCTTCGTTGGAGATCTTGTCTCATTGCCACAGATCTCTAAGCTAGGGGCAAAGTGGTAGGCTTCTCTGTGACAACTGGGCTCCTGTGTCCTTGTGGAAATTCTCCCAGCTGTGTGAACTGATGCCCCTGGCCTATGAGTCCTGAACACCGTTAGATGATAATGATACTCACAATAGCCATGTTCATTCAGCTCTTACCTGGGCTGGGAGCTATTTTAATCACTGAATTCTTACTGCTTTGAAGTAGGTACTCTGCCTTCCCTTCTCTTGTATGTGGTAGAACTGAGAGAGGTTGGGAAATTCCTGAGCTACTGCAGCAGGGACTAGAGCTTGATGGATGTGAACACTGGCAGTCTGGCTCTAGCACCCTGACTTTTAATTAGCATTTATACTAAACTCTCATTACTCTCTTTACCCAATCTATGGACCTGATTGCTTTTTTTTTTAAAGAGAGAGGGAGAGTGAGAAAGAGACAGAGAAAGAATAAATTTTAATATTTAAATTATTTAATTTAATATTTAATTTCCTTACTCCAACACTTTGTTGTGTACATGGTGCTGAAGAGCCAAACTGCCACCATGAGGGGCTTTAATTATTGCAGAAAAACAGACAGGCCAAAGTTTCCTCCCCACCCCCCCACAAAGTTTTAGTTTGCTGGAGATACTCCTATCCCATTAAAGCATGTTTCTATGCACCCGATAATCAGCAAGCAACAGGTATCTAAGACAATAACACTTATTTGAATATCTTCCAATTAAACACTGCTGTGCTGGAATGTCCCTGAATTCCCTTGCCCTTCCCTATAAAAACCCAACCCCTGCATGGCTCCAGGCTCTTGGCTAGATCCGCTGTGTCCTAAATGCTGTGAGCCCAAGCTCGAGCTTGTTAATAAAGACCCTCTTGTCCTTGCATTGGAGAGGAACAACTCCTTGGTGGTCTTTGGGGGTTCCAAGTTCTGGGCATTTCATCTGGGGGCTCGTCTGGGATCCCCCAGATCCCCGGGACCCCTATTGAAAGGGTCTATGGCCGATTGGTGAGTTTTTATTTTTGTCTTTCTGTGGGCGCCCCTATTATATGTTTCTGATGATTTCATAACAGAGTTGGCACAAGTCCTAATCAGACATGCAGGGGGGTTGCCAACTGGGAGTTTAGGAAGATGTTCCAAACTCCCCTGGTGGGAGGATCAGAGAATCCCCCCAGGGTTAGTCTCTTGTATTTTTGAGGCTTTGCCTCCTGGTATTTCCTGAGACTTAAACTCCCTGGTAGTTTGAGGCTTTGTCTCAGGGTGGAGAGCCAGGCACCACAAGCCTCTGCTTTTGCTTTCGGTATGTTTTTTGTCACTCTTTGTCTGATTTTGTGTTATCTGTGTGTCTGAGTGTCTGTGTGACTGAATTGTGGACGAGGAGACAGACTATGACTACTCCACTAACCCTACTGACTGATCATTTTAAGGACATTAAGGAGAGAGCACATAATTTGAGTGTGGGCGTTAAAAGGGGGTAATTAACCATTCTTTGCAGCTCAGAGTGGCCAACCTTCAATGTCAACTGGCTAGCAGAGGGAACCTTCGATATGGTGACCATGCCAGCTATAAAAGATGACAGGGTCACCCTGACCAGATTCCCTATATACTGGACTGGCAGGATCTTGTTGAGGACCCTCCTTCCTGGCTAAAACTTTTCTTGCCCCCGAAGGACCAATGAACAAAAGTGGTCCTGGCTCTAAAGACAGAGGAAAAACCGAAAGACCCTAAACCTCCTCCCCTTCCCCTTCCTCCGAGCCTCTTTATCCTATCTTGCAGGGAGGGACCGACGAAGACCTTTTATTTCCACCCACATATCAGTTGCCTCACCCGGCCACTGCTCCGGACCTTGGCTCTGCCCTGGGGAAGTAGCAGCAGAGGTGGCACAGGTGGGCCCAGCTGCAGGCACACGTGGGCGCACCCAGAGGGCAGAATTCCCCCCAACTTTCCAGTTCCTGATTCCACCCCCCGGAGGGCAGCAGGGCCAGCTCAATGCAGCGACTGGAAATCAACCCATGCACTATTGGCCCTCTGCCACTAGTGATCTTTATAACTGGAGGGCTCAGAATAGCTGATTCTCTAAAAACCCTAAAGATCTCATTAGTCTCCTAGATACTGTATTGTTCACTCACCAGCCTACCTGGGATGACTGCCAACAGCTCCTGCGGGTCCTCTTTACCTGAAAGAATCCTGAAGGAGGCCCAAAATCTTGTGCCAGGTAATAGTGGGCAACCCACAACTAACCCTGCAACTATTGATTTCAAGTTCCCCCTTCTTTGCCCTAACTGGGATTTCAATGTGGCAGAAGGTAAGGAGAGATTCCAGGTCTACAGTCAGACTCTATTGGCAGGTCTCCAGGATGCGGCCTGTAAGCCTACCAATTTGTCCAAGGTAGGAGATGTTCAGCAGGGTAGAGAAGAAAGCTCAGCCGCCTTCCTAGAGAGATTAATGGAGGCTTTCAGGCAGTATACCCCCATGGATCCTGAAAAGCCTGAAACTAGGGCTGCATTAATCATGGCTATCATAATATCAAGAAAAAGTTACAGAAAATAGATTGGGACAGAAGACGATTCAGGATTTGATGGAAGTAGCAGAAAGGGTTTACAACAACTGGGAGACTCAAGAGGATAAAGAATTTAGCATAAGAGAGGAAGAAAGAAAAAACTGGGCTGTTGAACGTGCTAGACAAACTCAGGACATAGCCCGCATCCTCCTGGAAGCAACTGCACAGTCACCCAAAGAAAGAAGACAACAGCTGCACTGTTTAGCAACTGACCAAGGTAAGGAACCCCAACATGGGGGGAAATTTCAAAGAGACCAACGTGCCTATTGTAAGAGATTTGGACACTGGGCAAAGGAATGCCCAAACAAACCTAAAAAGAACACCAGTTACCCAAAGAAGAATCACCAGGTGCTGGTGACTGACTCGGGAGAACTGAGTGACTAGAGGGGTGAGGGTTTCACCCCACCCCGAGCCCTGGGTAACCCTAAAGGTGGAGGGGACACCGGTTGACTTCTTGGTGATACTGGAGTGCAACACTCGGTGTTGCTCCAACCCCATGGAGAATTGTCTGGAGAGACTTCATGGGTGCAAGGTGCCACAGGAATGAACCGATACCCATGGACTACCCAAAGAACAGTGGATCTTGGCGTGGGCTGGGTATCCCATTCTTTCATGGTCATTCCAGAATGTCTGTACCCACTATTAGTCAGAGACTTGCTCACCATATTGGAGCCCAGATCAGTTTCACACCCAAAGGGACTTCCATTTCAGGTTCCCAAGGACTCCCTTGCATATCTTAACTATCAACCCAGAGAACGAATATCAACTCCTAAAATCATTTGACCCCAAACTGCCCATGTTCAGGATCAATGATAATGACTAACGTTCTGGATCAAAGCATATCCTAAGGCATGGGCAGAAACTGGGGAAATGGGACTAGCAAACCATCGTGCTCCCATTATAATAGACTTAAAGCCCTGTGCAGAACCTGTCAGGGTTCGACAATATCCCATGTCCTTTGAAGCTCAGACTGGGATCACCCCCCACATCCAATGCCTCTTAAAAGGGGAAATATTGAGGCCCTGTCAGTCGGCCTGGAATACTCCACTTTTGCCTGTGCAAAAGCCCAACTCAAACGATTTTAGGCCGATGCAGGACTTGAGAGAAGTCAACAAATGGGTGGTTGACATTCACCCATCAGTCCCCAACCCATATACTCTGCTCAGCTCCTTGAACCCTGACAAGATTTGGTACACGGTTCTGGATCTCAAGGATGCTTTCTTTTCCCTGCCATTGGCAGAAAAGAGCCAAGAAATGTTTGCCTTTGAATGGACTGATCCCCAGCAGGGAATCCACGGACAACTGACCTGGATGCGATTACCACAAGGATTCAAGAATTCACCGACCATCTTTGATGAAGCACTCCATGAGGATCTGGGTGAGTACTGCATGAATCACCCTGAGATTACCCTCCTCCAATATGTAGATGACTTGTTGGTTGCAGCCACCAGCTTGGATGTCTGCTACAAAGGGACAAAGGACCTCCTGCAGACTCTGGGGTACCTAGGATACCGGGCAATGGCCCAAATTTGTCGAGCAGAGGTAACTTACCTGGGATATTTACTAAAGGGAGGGCAATGATGGCTGATTGAAGCAAGAAAAGCCACAGTCCTGAAGATCCCTAGGCCTCAGAACCAGCGCCAGATACGAGAGTTTCTGGGGTCAGGAGGGTTTTGCCGATTATGGACTCCAGGGTTTGCTGAGCTAGCAAAACCATTATATTCAGCCACTAAAGAAGGATAGGCTTTTACCTGGACAGACAAATCCTTCTGCAAAATAAAAATAGCCCTCTTGTCAGCTCCAGCACTGGGGCTACCAGATGTGACAAAACCTTTTCACCTGTTCATAGATAAAAAAAATAGAATAGCAAAAGGGATCCTCACTCAATACTTAGGCCCTTGGCGTAGACCTATCAAAAAGATTGGAACCCATGGCATCAGGATGGCCACCATGCCTCCAAATGATCACAGCCACTGCCATGATTTCAAGGATGCTAATAAGTTAACCATGGGACAGCAGCTATTCCTGACCACCCCACATGCTATTTAGGGGGGGGTACTCAAACAACCTCCAGACAGATGGCTCAGTAATGCTAGACTCACTCACTATCAAGGGCTGTTGCTCAATCCATCTAAGATTACTATTCAGAGCCCCACCAGCCTGATCCTGGCTACTCTGCTGCCAAACCCAGACGTAGATACTCCCCTGAATGACTGCACAGAGATCTTGGCCCAAATGCATGGGACCCAGAAAATCTCCAGGACCAGCCGTTGCCAGACGCAGACCTCACCTGGTACACAGATGGTAGCAGTTTCATTAGGGATGGACGCAAGTATGTGGGGCCAGCTGTGGTCTCGGACTCAAAAATAATCTGGGCTCAAGCACTGCTGGAAGGCACTTCTGTCCAGCTGGCTGAACTAAATGCCTTAACTAAAGCTTTAGAATTGGCAAAAGACAAAAAGTTAACTGTGCACACGGACAGCAGATATGCCTTTGCCATTGCACATGTGCATGGCGCCATCTACCGAGAGAGAGGGTTATTAACAGCAGAGAGAAAAACTTAAAAATAGAGAGGAGATGCTGGCCTTGCTGGCAGCCCTCTGGCTTCCCCTCAAATTGGCTATAGTCCATTGTCCAGGCCACCAGAAAGGAACCACAACAGTGGCCAGAGGAAACAACCTAGCATTCCAGACTGCAAAAGAAGCAGCTCTACAGCCAAAAGAGTTTTTGCCAGTCATAATGCCTGAGCCCCTCACTTACCTGAGACACCCTGTTATACCCCCAAGGATCTCAAATGGATTAAAAGCCTCCCAACGACTCAGTGCCTCAAGGGTTGGTGGAAAGCCGCAGATTGCCAAGTTGTACTTCCAGAACAACTTGGAGACCAGATTTTAAACACGATTCACTGGGCAACCCATATGGGGACTCAGAAGATGCAGGATTTAATGAGATATGCAAAATTAAAAATAAAAACACCAATTCCAAAATAGACCAACTAGAGGCAAACTGCAAGGTCTGTCAGCTGACCAGCGCTGTCAGGACCCACACCTCCGAAGGAAATAGACTCCAAGGGAATCAACCAGGTGCCTACTGGGAAGTGGACTTCACTGAGGTAAAACCAGGAAAATATGGATATAAATATCTTTTAGTTTTCATAGATACTTTTTCAGATTGGACTGAAGCTTTTCCTTCAAAGCATGAAATTGCACAGATAGTAATTAAAAAGGTGCATGGCAATATCTATGTTCATAGCAGCTCAGTTTACAATAGCTAAATCATGGAAAGAACCCAGATGTCCCTCACTGGATGAATGGATTCAAAAGCTGTGGAAATTCCAAAATACCTTGGAATTTTACACAGCAATTAGAAACAATGATATTGCAGCCTTTGAAGATAAATAGATGGCTATGGAAGAAATTATCCTGAGTGAAATCAGCATAACCCAGAAAACCAAGGGTTGAATGTCTTCACTCATCTGTGGAGGCTGGAAATAGACCCTGGCCATTAAGAGAAGTGGTCTAATACCAGGTGTTAAATCCAGATATCATGTAATGTTACACAACCTAATACTTTTTTTTTTAGAGATGTTGTGGGAAGGGGAAGGGAGGGATAAGGGTGGGTAAGTGGGGGAGGCACTCTTGGGGTTAAATCCAATTTTCAGAATGTATATACATTATATATTATTTTGTTAAAATTTGTATGATTGTTCAACAAATAAATTTCTCAATTAAAAAAAAAAGATGCTGGAGGACATAATGCCCAGGTATGGATTTCCAACCATGATAGGCTCAGACAATGGACCTGCCTTCGTGTCTAAGGTAACACAGGGTTTAATATCAGTGATTGGGGCAGATTGGAAGTTACATTGTGCATATAGGCCCCAGAGTTCTGGACAAGTAGAAAGAATGAACAGAACACTAAAAGAGACCTTGACTAAATTAACCATGGAAACTGGTGGGGACTGGGGGGCTCTCCTCCCCTTTGCTCTTTTCTGGGTTCGTAACTCCCCTTACAAACTTGGAATGACCCCATTTGAAATAATGTTTGGGATACCCCCTCCTATTGTTCCAATCTTATAAACTAAGCTTATTCATGAATCTGATGATAGGGAACTGTTCTTTTCCCTTGAGGCCTTGCTTGTGACACTGGATTAACCCCCTGTATAGACCTCAAGACCTGGAAATCCACTGGATTTTGTGTACTAGTTGAGTAATTCCTCAGGTATACTATTATGATGGCTCCCAAGGGTTTCAACAAGCAGAGACCAGACTAATGTGGCCAAGATGAGACCCAATACTCATTCCCATCCTGGTTACCCTAGGTATAATCGGGTCCACAGTGATTGGGGCCTCCTCACTCATTGTCAGACCCCAACAATTCCAAGCCCTCAGTGCACAGGTAGATCTGGACCTGGCGGACTTAGAATGCTCCATTAGCAAGCTTGAAGAGTCCGTCAGCTCCTTGGCAGAAATGGTCCTACAAAACAGGAGGGGTTTAGACCTCCTATTTCTAAGACAAGGGGGCCTCTGTGTTGCTTTAGGGGGAAAATGCTGTTTTTATGCCAACCATTCAGGGGTAATCCGAGATAGCCTGACACACCTTGCCCGGAGGTTGCAAGAGAGGGAAATAGCTCGCACTGCACATGAATCCTGGTATGAACGCCTATTCTCGTGGTCTCCCCAGCTGACCACTTTGATAACCGCCTTGTTAGGACCAATTATCATTCCAATACTAATTTTCACCTTCAGCCCCTGTATTCTAAACAAATTGGTCACCTTTATGAAAAAACGATTTAGCACCGTGCAGCTTATGGTGCTCCAAGGTTAATACAGACCCATAGACACCATAGAGATGACCCCTACGGAGCCATGATTGGCTCACTGTAAGTGTTCACAAAGAAAAGGGGGCAACGAAGAGCCAAACACTG
Source organism: Aplodontia rufa (assembly GCA_004027875.1). Lineage (NCBI taxonomy): Eukaryota > Metazoa > Chordata > Mammalia > Rodentia > Aplodontiidae > Aplodontia > Aplodontia rufa. Next base: position 17,008 of record PVKS010013311.1, on the reverse strand, counting down.
CCATGAAGGGCTTTAATTATTGCAGAAAAACAGACAGGCTAAAGTTGCATTTTCCCCACCGCAAAGTTTTAGTTTGCTGGAGATACCCCTATCCCACAGTAGCATGTTTCTATGCAACCACCAGTCAGCAGGCAACAGGTATCTAAGACAAGAAAACTTATTTGAATGTTGTCCAATCAAACACTGCTGTGCTGTGCTGGAATCTCCCTGAATTCTCCTGCCCTTCCCAATAAAAACCCAACCCCTGTGTGGCTCGAGGCTCATGACTAGATCTGCTGCATCAGTAAATGCTGTGAGCCCAAACTCAAGCTTGCCAATAAAGACCCTCTTGTCTTTGTATCAGAGAAGGCTCCTTGGTGGTCTTTGGGGGTTCTGAGTTCTGGGCATTTCAGTGCTGAGGTTTTAACCTGCGTCCTTATGCATTCCAGGCAAGCACCGTTACCACTGAGCCAACCACCCCAGCCCCCAGTTTGCCTTTTGTTGTAAATGCGTTTTGAAGTTGAAAAGATAATGTCTGCACCTGTTAAAAAGTCCTACAGTGTAAGACTAGGAAGTGAAATTCACTGATCCTCCCTACAATCTCAGAGCACAAATCAGTGGCCACCCCCTATGGAGTCAAAGATGACACTTCTTATTATCTTTTGTATCTTCTTAATGATATCCCGTGTGTATGTGTTATGCACCCACTTTTTTCCAAGGAACATACCACAGCTTTCACTTAGAATATTTTTAGATGTAGTTACCCCAGACTCAGCATTCACCTTCATCTCTCTTTCAGAGACAAAGGCCCTGATACTTGAACTTGCTGTAGGCTTTATATCTGCAGCCATTCTTTGTCTTTTCTCCTCTAGCATCCACAAAGAAATGCCTACTTTCCTGTTCAAGATTAATCCCTTTACCACTCTTCTTGACCCAGACCCATTCCGTTAGGAATTCTTTCTGTCTTCAGGCTTCATCCTGTAAGAGTCCTTAGTTGTTTTCTGTTGTAAAAGAAAAAGCAACTAGACCTGGTGGTGCATGACTGTAATCCCAGAGGCTCCGAAGGCTTTTTCAAAGCCAGCCTTAGCAATTTAGTGAAGCACTAAGTAAATTATAAAGTCCCTATCTCAAAATAAAAAATAAAAAAAACACCCTGGGGATGTGACTGGGTGTTTAAGTGCCCCTGCATGCAATTCCTGTTTTAAAAAAAAGCAGAAAGGCAACCAAACATCTCCCCACTCCCCAAATTTTTCTTGATCCTTCACCACTCTGAATCCCATGCTCTGCTTCTTTCCCATTTAGTCTCTTTCAATGAAGTCATCATTTTCATTTATTCAGTAAATATTTGAGTGCCCTTTTTGCTGACCATGGCACAGGTGGATGCAATTTGATCCTTGATGTCAGGAGACTGACATTAAGTTTGTATGGGAGGGGAGAGGAGGTATGAGCCAACAGTATTCTGAAGGGTTATGGGGAAATCATTCTGTAGCCTCTATTGAGTTGACTGGAATTGACCCCACCAGAATTAAAGATTAAAATCCAAAATCCTGGCTCATTTTTTTTTTTTTTGGATAGCTGCATGATCTTGGAGAATTTTTTTTCTTCAGCTTAAAAAATGAGAACAATACATATAGCTTAGATAAGATGTTTCTATGTGCCATAATGGGATTTATCACACAGGTCTTTTAGCTTGTTGCTACTCTGTGATAGCATCACTAAAGAGTAGGTGTACTAGTAAAGGGGATTAAGCTCCCTCCCCACTGGTTCCTCAGCTTGCCTTCACTTTTGTCATTCCTCTGAAATTGCTTTTGAGCAAATCAACAACCACCAAACCTAAATTTTCAAACTGTCTTATTTGACCTCTTGTTCCTGAAACTTAGGCCATAGAGTGTTCTTCTCTTTTGAACTTTGCTCATCTCTTTCCTACCTTTTAAAGGTTTTGTTTATAAGAACTGTCTCTTTGATCTTCTCTTTTAACTTTATATATCCTTCCAGCATGGGTTCGTCCATTTTTTTAGCCTTAACTGCCACCTAGGTCAGCACTGTCCAATACAACTTTCTGAGATGATGGAAATGTTGTGTTCTTTTGTGTCCAATTGGATAGTCACTAGCTGTATGTGGCTTTGCAGCACTTGAAATGTAGCCAGTTGCACCAAAGACCTGGATTTTTAATTTAACTTCATTTGAATTAAATCATTTAAATAGCCATATATAGAGTGGCTTACATTTGTTTTTAAAGAGAGAGAGAGAGAGTTAATTTTTATTTTATTTTTTTATCTGAGGTGTTTCCTCTACTTAATTATGTATGTGGTACTGGGGATCTTATTTTTTTTTTATTTGGGTATGATTTTTCCTCTACTTAGTTTTGTATGTGGTACTGGGGATCAAACATTGGTCCACCAGCATGCCAGACATACGCAGTACTGCTGAGCCACCTCTCCAGCCCAGTGGCTCATATTTGAACAGCCCACATGCTGATGACTCCTCGGACCCTATTTCTACTTTGTGCTTCTGCCCTAATGATTTAACCGATTTTCCATGAGTGACCCAGAGGTGCCTCAAACCCTGCATGTCTCAACTTGAACTTATTATTTTCTTCTTCTGAAACTTTGTTTTTTTGTTGTTCCCAGGGTGAATGACATCATTGTGCTTTTTAAATTATTCTTGACTTCTTAATCTTTAGCTTTCATATTTATAAGTTATTTAATAACCTCAATTGTTCTTCCTGGGTACTTAAAAGCATTATCTGTTCTCCATCCTTGCTTTCTTGCTCTCATTTTCTTCTTTGTCTGCTACATTGTTGAAGTACTTTCCTGACTGATTTCCTTGGCACTGGTTCTTGGGCATACTCTGCTTCATAAGCCACATTTCTGCCACAAAAAAATTGTGGGGGAAACATAATGGTTATGGAACCTGCTTAAAATCCTTCAATATTTCCTCTGCATCATCCACAGCATAAAGGTTAAGTAGCATGCACATGATCCCATAAGTGATCTTGTCCTTGACCATTACTTCTAACCTCGTTGCCTCAGTTTCCACCTGAAATTCAGTTATTCATTCGTGACAATTCCTAGCTGATCCCTGAATCTTTGCTATCCATTTTTTACAATCTTCACCTTCTGCAAAGTTTTTCTTTCATTTTTGGTCTTGCTCATTCCAGTTTCTGCTTTGCAGGCCTTGAAGTGAATCTGGACCAAGCTCTATTGCAGCACTCATCACACTGTATCTTAGAAAGTGTGTTAGCCTTAGTAGACTGGCAGGTGTGGGGACAGAGGTGTGCCAAAGAGGAAATTTTGAGACTGTAGTTTCAAACAGGTATCAAGTAGGCTATCGAACAGATTTACCTCATTTGCTCCAAACTCCCATATTTAAGAACCTGGTTCTTCAGTCTTTCAAAAACAGCTGTGTTTTCCCTATGATTTTGCCTTTTTTTATGCAAATAGAGGGCACATGCTGACACTTTCTCTATGCTACCTTAGGTAGCACTAAACAATTTCTCTTTTAGTTCACAGAATTTGGCTTATCTTCATGTTTAAAAGGACTGCCTGTGGCCCTTGGAGTCAAGTGTTTATTATAGATTATTTTCCAATGCCATAAGGATTTTCTCCTGTAGGGTAATGTGGACATCTTATTCTGGCAAAGCTGGTCATCATCATAGTCTTGGTACTACCCTCAGTGATTGGTCTATGAGAAAAACATCATTAACAATGCTAAAAGCAGGTATAGGAGAAAGATTTTCCTGTCCTTGCAAGATCTGTTGTTCTTGGTAATTTGCAATAGGTCGTTTGGATGACTGGACACCTTCCCATGCCTGTGGGTATAAGATACTCCCTAAAACCCTTGATTTGTTTTATTAATGTGCTTGAATAGTACAGTAATCAATTTGAAACTACTATACTTTCAAAAGTCTAATGCAGATATGTTTGGGTTGTTGCTAGAGAGTCCTTGCTGAAGTCTCCTTTGGCATTGTTTGAAGATTGCCAAGGGCAGGTAAACTGCAGTTACTTGAGCTTGCAGTTTGACACAGAAATCGATGTGTTTGTAGTGGAACTTGTGACATAGCATGCTATGTGATGTGTTGAAATTTCACTGTCTTGGTATGACACAGTACAAGTTTGGTACAGTGTTGGGTTGCTTGGTATCTACTCCCACTCAGAGATTGATCCCCAAGTTTCTTTCTTTGACAATAGCAGAGGAAAGCGTGATGGTGAGGAATGTGTGTATTTCAGTATGTTTAATCCCACCACTGATGATGTCATGTTATTGTTGTTGTTCTGTTGTTTTGAATCACTAAAAAAATAGAAAAAGAAAAAGAAGTGATGTAGATTGTTTTGTTCTGCTAAAATCTATTGGACTGTATGCTTCTTCAAGACAGGAGCCACGCTTTATGTCAGTACATCACAGGTATAGCAATATGGTTTGCTAACTTTTTTGTTCAGTAACTATATCCTACTTGGTGAATATATCTAAAAGAAATGTAAAAAATAACCCACATTTTGTGCATAGTACTGGAACTGCACATAAAAGCCAATATTGTGTTCTTTTTCCCAATTTTTCAGATGTTAACTGTTAGGTCGATTCCAGGCAGCTGGGGATAGGGCATCAGAGAGCACATGCCCTCAGGCAGCTGAATGGGGGCAGGGAATCAGGCAGCCTGCGTGGGAAAGGAACAACTAATCAGACACTGTCAAACAAGCCCCAATGGCTTCTTGCTATGGCCCAATGAATGATGGAGTCACCAGCCAATCTCCAAAGGACAAGGCCCACAAACTTCTTCTGCCCACCCCAGACTATAAAGTTGCTGCCCAGCCAGAGCAAGTGCCACTTCTCCTACCTGCCCTCACTATGGTGGTGCAGGTGAATCTGGCCTGAGAGCCCCCATCCCAATAAAAAACATCTGCGCCTGAACATTTGGTGCCGAACACCCGCATTTTTCCTACTTTTTACATTAACTTTGTAAATATGCAATCTTTTCTACTTATTGTAAGTGTAAAGCAACTTAATGGATAGTAATTAAATTATGCAAGAAAGCTTAGTGATAATTTAGTTTTTAAAAAGTTCAAACTTGAGGGGGCTGCAGCGGTGGCTTGGCGGTTACAGCGCTTGCCCGGCATGCTCAAGTACACAGGTTCAAACCCCAGCACCCATGTACACACCTAAGTGTCAGAGCAATGAAAGCCATGTGAAAAAAAATCCATAAAAGTTGATTCTCTCTGTCTCTGTCTCTCTCTTACTGTCCTTCTCTCTTAAAAAAAAAAAAAGTTCAAACTTGGGGCTGGAGAGGTGACTCAGTGGTATGCACAAAGACCTGAGTTCAAGGTCCAGCACCACATACACAACTAAGTGGAGTAAAATAAAAAATGAGATAAAAAACCCCCAAAATTAATTTTCCTTCTCTCTCTTTTTAACAAATTCAAATTGTATTAATTTATTAACAGTTAAAATTTCTTAGCTGTTGCCTTCTTCCCCTTCCTTCTCCTCATGCCCCTCTGATGTTTTCTTTTCTATCTCTGCTATGGGTGTGTGTGCATTTCCTTTGCCTGTTGTACACTATTGTTCTTTCTTTCTTTTTTTAAGAGAGAGGGACAGTGAGAGACAGAAAGAGAGAATCAATTTTATTTAATTTTTCATGTGGCTTTTGTTGCTCCAAATTAAACACATGGCTATCTCAATTTTTATAGGATAGAAGTAATCCATTGGTCTTAGGAACAATACACGTACACAACGTCTTCATTGTGTACGTGGTGCTGGGGTTTGAACTTGGGTCCTTGCACATGCCAGGCAAGTGCCATAACTGCTGAGCCACTGCTCCAGCCCCACTATTGTTATTTTTGTTCTTTTTTTCTTCTGAAGGTTCTGCACTTGTCTGTATATGGTGCTTTACTTGGAGGATCACATCTGAAGATTGCAAATGCCACTTGTGCTTCTGTCTGTGACCTTTTCCTCCAACTGAGACATTACTGCATTGGCCTAATGGATGTCCCATTTTTACTAGAAATTGTTAATGCCCAAGTTAAATATCACTTCTAAACTTTTAATTTTTAACTGTTTAGAGAGAGAGAGTTAATTTTTTAATTTTTTCATCCTTTTTTTCTCCTCCACTTAGTGGTATATGTGGTTCTAGGGAGAGATACTTATGCATGCGAGGCAAGGCTCTACCACTGAGCCACCTCTCCAACCCCTAAACCTTTTATTTCTATTTTTTCTTAGAAGATAGTTTTAGTTAGGTATCCTAGTGGCTAGGGAGGCTAAGCACAAGGATAGCAAGTTAAAGCCAGCCTTAGCAACTAAACAAGACCCTAAGCAACTTAGACCCTCAAAAAATAAAAGTGGCTAGAGATGTGGCTGAGTGGCTTAGCATTCCTGGGTCGAATCCCTGATACCAAAAAAAAAAAAAAAAAAAAAAAAAAAAGAAAGAAAGAAAAAGAAAAGGAAAAAAAACCAAAACTTCTATCTGCATCTCTATCTGTATCTATATATAATGAGGGTATAGGAACCTTCTTGGGAATGGAAAGATTACTTAGGGATTGTAAAAACAACTGGAGTTGAGCCTGGAAGAGGCTTGGCATTCCCAGGTTTAGTTTAGGGAGCTTGAAGCCTCTCCCTTAGAGCTTGAGTGGCCAGTGTATTGCTGGTGCAGAGGCAGGTTTAGCTTCTTGTACCTGAAATATATTTAAAATAAGAATAATAAAGAAAGAAATACACATAACTGGGGAATTATGACTGCAATGAACAGGTATAATTACAGTGTAATTGTTAGCTCTGTGTTAAATAGTATTCCATATGTTAGCTCTATCAGTACATTTAATCTTCACGTAAGCCTCTAAGCAAGTACTATTATTCTCATTTTTAACTGAGGCAAGAGAGCTTAAATGATTTTTTTTGCAGTCTTGGGTAGCCAGGAAAATTGGCAGTATGGTTCCAGAGAACATATTTATTAAGAGCATTATGCTGCCACTTAAGTCCTTTTCTCCATTGAGCACCAAGGGTGAAATCTAGAAGTATATGTCATTATTTTCTGCCTTTCTCAATAAGCCATCTGTGTGAGACTTCTCACTTGTTAAAATGACAGGGTACCTGTTAAAATGAAAGGATACAATTTAACCTTAGTCCTGAGAAAATGTTTATAATTGTGAAGACATACTATATCTAAATTTTCTATGATGAGAAATGAATTATTTTGAATGTTGTAAGTAAACAAAATGTTTGGGTTTATATTCTGCCTTGTGATCAGCTGTGGTCAGGGCTGTTGGGCCCACCCTGCCAACATAGGCACTCAAGGGATGGCATGCACAATGCAGATAAACCAAGAAGGAAGACACATGATTAGGTGATTGTCATGTGAAATCAGTTTGAATATCACCCATTGGACTAAAATGTTCCATGTCTGTTGTAGGTGCAGGGACTAAAAACAGTGAGACAAACATTAAATTACAAAGAAGTGTTGATCAGTGACCCAAGGAAAATGTTAAAAAAAAGGGGGGGGGGATATGGGAAGACAGGATGGAGGTGGGATCTTCATTTCCTGATGGTAATGAAGGGTAGAAACATACCTTGCTAGAAACATACCAAATGTGCAACACCGTTTGTTTAGCTCACATTCATGCTGGCTATGGGGACTGCCCTGGGAAACTGCCACAGCTTAAGGTTCTTAGCCCCCAGATCTGAGCTTCAAAGAAATTTGATAAAATACAAGAAGCCCCAACAGCTGAAAAGAGGATAGTTCAATGTAATTGACACCCAGTACAAGAGAGCTTCAGGCAAAGTGACCTTGACAAAAATCACTGTCCTCAGGTAGCACAAACCCAGTGAAAATCTGGTACACATTTATTACGAATGGATTTAAACACATTAGAAAATGATCACAGGACTGTGGGGTTCTTAGTAGACAGGAACAGGGAGAGTTGATGAGCCTTCTCAGCCCAGGAATGGTAGACATACACTTTGCATGGCTTTCTCAGCTAGGTCTACTACCAGGACTGTGTGTGATGTGTGCGTGTGTGGTGGTGGGGTTCTTGAAGGTGGCTTGCTAGGTTTCAATATAGATGAGAAACTGGCTGGGAGTTTTAAGTGCCCAAGTTCACAGAGCTGATAGCCATCAGAGCCAGATTCCAATTCAGTTGATTTTGATTCTAGAATCCTACTGGCCGTTTCTTACCAGTAACTGCTTTTGCCACGACATAAGACTCCAGGAGAGGCATATATGATGTTTGGGGCGTTAGAGAACCTTCCTGAAGCAGGCAGTGTTTGAAGGGTGAGCAGGAAGACATATAGGGTAACAAGCAGCCTGAGACCAAGATAGGGATTAAACTGGGGAAGTATCTCAGTTAGGGCCCAGACAAGAAATTGGAACCACAGCAGGATGATTTAATATGGGGGATCATTTATAGAGCTATTGAAAGGGGAAAGGCAAATTGGAGATATGAAAGTAAGCCAGGGATTAGCAACTTCAGGAAGAGAGGGGTCCTCCCTCACAGAACCCTGGAGGAGGGATAGTGGTGAGGCACCTGGTGCTGAAGTGTCTGAGAGGGTCCCTGTGGTCTAGCTCAAATGTCGCTTGAAGCACTATGCTGTTTATGTAGCTCTCTGAGGGGAGCCGTGTGGGGGCTGGGCCAGGCTGGCCAGTGGTGAGGTGGACTGTACCGTGAGTGCCCAGGACAAGGTGGCAGCGACTCAGTGTAAGATGATTGACAAGAACCTTCAGGAAGTGGAGTTGCTGCTCTTAGGTGAGGCCACATCTTGATCTGGGACTGAATTCCCAGACAAAGGCTTCAAACACCCAGGCTGACTGCGGACCCCACAGGTTGGTTTGAATCCAGAACAAGCCAGGTCATGACTTCCAAATAAAGGTGAGAAAACTCTGAGTTAGTCTAGACTTCTAATCCTAGGCCACATTAGATCAGACGCTTAACTCATACCATGTCCCAAAACCCCAAGCCCAGGCAAAGGTGCCTTAACCTTAGCTTTCCAGACCCTGCTTGACCATTCACCCTTGATAGACAGCCCCATAGAGCCTCAGAGCCTCTGTGCCTTGTCACTCCATTCTTTACTAGACTTTACCCTCAGAACAGCACTCCTTCCTCACCCTCACACTTCACCTGTTCCCCCTATTTCTACTGGACATGAGCATTCTCTGGGACCCCTGCCAGGCCCCTACTCTTTCCCTCCTTCTGCTTCTGTGCCTTGTCCCTACCCTGGAATCTGTATCCTCTACCTGTGCAATCTGATCCCGAGGGACCTCTCAAGTGGGAAACTGCTCTTGAGTCAGTAGGGACTCTCAACCGTTTGGGGGAAGAGTGGTTTTGTATTCTTCCTTCAAAGCCAGCTATTTGTTGACTGCCTCAAGGCGACCTTCTTTGACAGTCCAGTTGCTGTAGAACAGGCAGAGGACCGTCAGGTTGAGACCTATGCAATGCTACAGGGACTCTGGGACTGAAAGCACAGAAACAATAGAAAGGAAGGGCCCAAGTAAATTTATCAAAGTTAAAGGAAGGGAAATTTGTTACTTTTGTTCTGTCCATGCCTCCAGCAAAGGGCTAGCACCCTATAAGGTGCCTGTGAAGTGTGTGTGGAAACAGTGAAGCTGTTGAACACATCTGTGAACAGGCCCCAGCCCCTGGAGAGAGGAATAATGCAAGCCCTGGGCTGCCTCCTGAGCCTGGTCTAGCTGCAGGTAAATGGGAGGGCTAGCCTGGGATCCTGGCTGGCTAGGCAGTGGGGAAACTTTAGTGTTGCTTGTGAAGGGGGTCTTCCTGAAGGAGAGGTTCTCCGCCTGGCCTTCAAAAATTAGCCCCTTTTCAGGGCTTGACACTGGAGGAGAGAGACCTAGATTTCCAAGGCTTTGTGGATATTTCCTGGCCTGGGAGAGGATGCCTGCCTTTGGGGCGACGCATATCTGTGTTCAGATCCCAGCTTCACCTTGTGCTGTGTTTGAGAAACCTTCAGATGAAGCCTTGGCAGGAGTCCTGCCCTCCACATACAACCTGGGAAGCAGGGTGCTTGTCTGCAGTCAGGGATGTCATGGGGAGCAGAGCAGTAAAGTCTGGGGATGTTAAAAGGGGTGAGGAACCTTCTACTGCTGATTCTTGCAGCACTGAGCATGTGGTGGGAAGGGAACTCCCCATTCTACAGGATGCCTGTCCAACATGGGAACCCTGAGGAACCCCCTCCCATGGCCTTAGAAAGCTGCTAACACCACATGGGAAGACCAAGGTGTGCTGCAAAGAGTTGGTGCCAGGTAAAGTGTCAGACTATCCCAAGACAGAGGGCCCCACCTTTGGGGACCTAAACTTGGAGTGGGAAGAGATTTCCAGATCCTAACAGCCCTGCCCCCATTCAATGCTAATGAGCTCCAGCCCTGGAGTACTTATGGTACTGTATGATGGCTGAATGTGACTGTAGTGAGAGCAGGTGATGGCATTTCATGATCTCTAGATATGAGTTTTGTGACTGGGTGAGCCTTGCCCTCCACCTTGGAGGCTACCAGGGGTTCTTCTCTATGTTGTCAGGGCAGGTTATAGGGGGACAATAGGGTCCGGAGAAGGTGGGAGAGCCAAAGCATAAGCATCTGTGTGTCTCTAGGCCAGGGACTAGGCAGAAAGCAGAGATCATACAGCTTCAAGGCCATCCAAGACTGGGTCCCTGGGTGTCCAATCCCCCCACTTTCCTCACTATATGATCTCAGGCTCTCCTCTTCCTTACCTGTGCCCAGTGGTGGGGCCTGTGATGTCATGATTCTTTGTTTTGTACTGTGGTCTGTGGATATGTGGACAACTGCTGGCTGTTTGGGAAGAAAGCAGTTTGGGGTGAGTGTGAAGATCCAAGGGAAACTGCTCAGGGCAGGTCTTGGGTTTGGCACTCCATGAGGGGTACATTGCACAGATGGGGGCCGTGAGGGCCAGACTCCAGGCATCTCTCAGGAAGGTGAATGAGAGAGATGGTGGTTATTTAGGCACCTTAAGAGTAAAAAAGGCATCTGGGTACAGTGGCACATACTTGTAATCATAAAGGCTCAGGAGGCTGAGGCAGAAAGATCACAAGTTCAAAGCCAGCCTCAGCAACTTAGCTAGGTCCCAAACAACTTAGCAAGACACTGACTTAAAATAAAAAGGACTGTGTTTATGTTTTGGATGAAAAGTGTCCCCCAAAAGCTCAATATGTGTGATAATGCAAAAAGGTTAAGAGGTAAAATGATAGAGTTATGAGAGTCTCAACTCAGTCAGTGAGTTAATATCCTAGTAGGGATTAACTGGTAACTGGAGGCTAGTAGGGTATGGCTGGAGGAGATGGGTTTTGGGAGTGTGCCTTTGGAATATGTATTTTGTACTTGGTGTGGACTTTCTGCTTCCTGAAATGATGCCTTGACCTACTTTCCTCTGCCACACTCTTCCACCATGATGTTCAGGCTTACCTCAAGCTCTATGGATTAAGACCTCTGAAACCATGAGCCCTGAAATAAATATTTCCTCTTTAAAGTTGTCTTGTTGGGTCTTCAGACACAACACTAAAAACACTTTTTAAAACAACTGAGGATGTAGCTTAGTGGTTAAGCACCCCTGGGTTTAATCCTCAATACTAAAAAAAGAAAAGAAGGAAAAAATAAAAACCCCAAAATCAAAGTAACAAAGGGACCGGGATTCAAGACCAGCCTTAGCAACTTAGTGAGATCCTGTGTCAAAATGAAAAAATAAAGAGACTGGGGGATAATGTGGTTTTTCAGTTGGAAGAAAATGATAGGAATTTGGAACACTTATGTAAGCTACATAATTATTTCTTACCTTGTAAAGCAGATGTATTCTTTAGTTTACAGCTGAAAATATTGAGGTTGAGATAGGTTAAGTAGCTTACCCAAGTACACCCATCTGGCAAGTGGTACAGCCATACCTTGTGTCTTGTTCTAGGTACTCTTTAAAAGTCCTGTACACTTACTGTGCTGACAACCCAGTCTCAAATGGCTTTTTTAGACGAAGAATAAAGCCAGTTGCAATTTTTGTTTGAACTTTAATGAGAACATACAGTCATAAAATGGTACATTTATCACAGCTTCATTGACATGTACTACACAGAGCATTCAGTTTACCCACTAGATGTTTTTAAATTAGTGGTTTTTAGTATATTCACAAGAGTAGTCTAAGCACCACAATAATGAATTGTGAAATATTCGATTATCCTCAAAAGAAAGCTATATCTTTAAAATGAGCTTACACTCGTTTTGCCTCTGCTCACTGTGCTCCAGGCTAACATTGTCTACTGTCCATCTCTATACCTTTGCCTGTTTGGGAAATTTCACAGAAATAGAGTTATAGTACATGGTCATGGAGTGACTAAAACATGCCACTCCAGAAACTATCTTGCTCTACCTTATATTAACAAGTGGGTTCCTGCTTAGGGGAGACTTTGTTAATTCTTTCTCCATCCTGTTACCATTCCTTACATCTACCCTCATTCTTGCAACTGCCCTTGGTAAATCTGGTACTTTAGGTACCTAGTGGATATTTTTAGCACCTCATCATTTATCCGTTTCTCACTAGTTTAAACCTTTGTAGGCAGACACTGTGTTGTTAATACTCCCAGTACCCAGCATATAGTCTGGCACTAGGAAGCCTTTGGATGTGTTTTGTGGAGGATCTCCTGCCAGTCTTCTGACCATCTACCTGGCTGGCAATTGCCACTTTGCCCCTGCTTTCATCTTAGGTGCATGCATGTCTGTCTCTCCTGGGTTCCTCATTTGCCACCTTCGTGACTTGCTCACTGAACTGCTATCTCCTCACTCTTGCTGTTATTTTCTGATCTTGTCTTTTGCTTGTCTCCTCAGTAGTCCATGGCTTTAGTGCAGAATAGGATCAACTTCCAGCAGCTGGGACAATTGTGTCAGAGGTCTGAAAATAAGCAATACTGAAGTGTAGATCCTTCCTTACTTCTTGTTGATTAGTGCAGCATGGAAAGAGCATTGGATTTGGGATCAGAAGGGTCTTATTGAGAGAACTTTTCTCCAGCTTAGCTCTGTGACCTTTATAAATCCATTGTGTAATTGTCCCCTTATTTGTATAAAAGCAGGACTAATCTTCTCTCCCTTCTTCATGGGGTTTTAAATTTTTATATTTATTTTTATGTGGTACGGAGGATTGAACCCAGTGCTTCACACGTGTGAGGCAAGCACTCTACCACTGAGCTACAACCCCAACCTCCTTCATAAAGTTTTGATGAGTTTCACTTAGGCTGAGGCTTATTGAACTGCTGCTCAATTCTGTCCTTTCTTACCTCATTTCACAAGCATTTCCTGATGGGTGAATAGAGAGGTGGTGTGGCACATTTGCAACGAGCCTTGCAGGAAAGTGTGCTACAGAGCAATGCAGAGCTATGAGAAGATAAAAGGTAGCTGGATATGTTGAGGACTCTCTAAACTATTTCTGGTGTGCTAGACCTCAGATATTCGCCATGAGTGCTTTGATATGTGCTGGCATCATGTTTTGTAATTAAATGCCACCCCAGTAACATATACTTTCCATCTATGCTTTTCACTCAGAATTTCTTAATGTGAATAGTCATTTTTTGGTAGAATTTGAGATAAAATATATAAAAACATGACTACAGAGTTCTGCTGTAGTCCAGGTTTGAATAACAGTATTTTGGAAAAATTATGTAGAAACACTGTGGGAAGCATTAATGTTAAAAGCCCATCTCTTGAAGTTGCTTTGCTAAAGGCCTGCAAAAGTACTTCTCATTTCAAGATTTTTTTCTTGTGTTATCATGAGAATTGAATTTCATGGGACACAGTCTTGTCATAAGAATGGAGGATTGCTACAGTATTGGGATCTCTGGGCAGGTTAACAGCCTTTAAGCAGTGAGTATTCTGTGTATTATGTGCAGTTTGGTTTACTACCATCTGTCATTTATTCCAGGGTTGAGAAGGAAGTTTTCCTCACAGGCAAAAGGTTGGAAGGAGGGAGAACAAGAGATCAATTTGAAAAAGCAAGTTGGAAGAATCCAAATGTGGACTTAACAAGGCTGAATCATTCATCAGAGCATACTTTGTGTGGTTTTGGAGATTAGGGATTATTTTGACTTGCTGTTCTCTCTTGTCTGTCATAACCAGTTGTCAGTAGTACAGTATTCCTACTGATCTTCTCCTTTTTTATCCCATTAGTCCTTTTTGGCCTAAAGCAATGGTTTCCAAGCTTTCTTTTTTAAACATGGACCCACAATAAACATTTTATTTGATGGCCTAACCCACAGACATGCAAACTGTGTCTCAGCTGAAAATAAAATTTTCATAACCAACATTTAATGTTTTAAACATAATGAACTCTGATCTTTTACCATTTCTTTCCACTTTCCTTTACTCCTCTCTCATTGCTTAAAAAATGGGATAAAAGGATGGTGATTGAATCCACCAAATGGTTTTCACAACCCACAAGTAACAACTCTAGCTAGAACAGCAAACACTGACCTGCACAGGAAGTACAAGTCATGCAGTCATTCCAAAGGTGTCTGTTCTTTATTACATGCAGTTGCATGCAGGCAAGTCAGGTTAGAGGGACAACTCTGCCACCCATGAGCTTGTGTGACTTTGTATAAGTTATTTTGCTTTTGAGTTTGGTGTCCATGTTTATGGGGATTGTTTGAGGAACAAATAAATTACTAAGTAAACCATACATTTAAAATAAAATATTAACAGTGCCAGGAGTGGTGGCATATGTCTGTAATCCCAGTGACTCAGAAGGCTGAGGCAGGATGATTGCAGGTTCAAAGCCAGACTGAGCAACTTGGTGAGGCCCTGAACAATTTAACAAGACCCTGCCTGAAAATAAAGTGTATAAAAGGGCTGATGATGTGACTCAGTGGCTAAGTGACCCTGGATTCAATCCCTGGTACAGAAAGAAAGAATGGTGGGAGGTTTGGAGGGAGGGAAAAGAAAAGGAAGAAGGAAATAAAATTTAATGGTATCATTAGTAGCATGCATGCTTTTATTGAAGCATAGTTTACATACAATGTAACATACCAATTTTAAGGGTACAATTTGAATTTAGAACAGTGTGAGCAATTATGTATGTGTTGCAGTCATGATAGGAAGCATTTCATCACCCCAATGGTTCCCTCTGTGCCCCTTTGCAGTCACCTTATTTTGAAGAGTCGTGGATTTGGAGGTATTAGTACATAGACAGCCAGCTCCATTCCTTGGGGCTTGAGATGAGGCAAAATGTTATGGTGGAAGAGTGTGGCAGAGGGAAGCAGGTCAAGGCATGGCTCCAGGAAGCAGGGAGACTCCACAACAGACATAAAATATATACCCCAAACACATGCTGCACCCTACCAGCCTACAGTTACCAGCTAATCCATATTAGAGGATTAGCTCACAGATTGACTTAAAGTTCTCAAAATCCAATGATTTTACCTCAGCCTTTTTGAATTGTTTTACATATTGAGGTTTTGGGGAATATCTTTCATCCAAACCATGACCGTTCTCTTCTCTTGTGGTTTTTAACAGTCTGTTTCTTTGAAATATAGTTCAATTTCTAGAATGTCACATAGGTTGGATCATAGTATATTGTATGCATTGGCTCCTGTATGTATGCTATGTGTCCCAGAATATGGCCTATCTTGGTGAATGTTCGTATGCTCCTGGTTTTTTGGAATTAATCTATATATAGTAAGGAGGTCATGATGGTTGATAGTGTTCATATTTTCTATATCCTTTTTCCAGTTATTATTGAGGGAGAATATTAGGTTGATATTTCCAACCTAATTTTGGTTTTATTTATTTCTTCTTTCAGTTCTATCAGTTTTTGCTTTATATATTTTGAAGCTTTGAAGTGAGGAGAATATTATTGTCCTTTGTTGTGGTATTTGCATATAATCTCCACACATCTTCCTATATACTTTAAATCACCTCTTTCAACCACATATAATACCTTATGCAATGCAAATTCTATTTAAATGAAATAATTACGAATTCTCTTAAGTCATTTGAGAGAACCATGATAGGGAATGGGGTGGGTTCTTGTGCTGCCTTAGGCAGAGTGGTCAATGAAGGTTCAGGCTTTTTGACCTGCCTTTGAAATGTGCCATTGAAAGGCAAGGAGCAGTTTTCTTTCCTGTTAACACCTTGATAGTTGCTATAATACAAGGCTTGGGTAGCCTGATGATGGTTAACACAGCCAGCCAGTAGCCAGGCAGAATTTGGAAGTCCCCCTCCGGAGCTGTGTTTTTCATCAAGTTGCCAGTTTAGTAAGTGATATTTCACTACCTCTACATCTAATATACATCAGACACTGCTAGACGTCTAGTTAGACCAGATGTTTCAAGAGAGAACTTAATTTGTCTCCTGTATAGACAGCAGTCTTGAACAAACTGAACACATGTAATAATAGTTCTAATTCGAAAATGTCTTCAAGATGTGGATGCTTTAGCCCTTCACCAATTCAGTGGGATTTAATGCTTAAACTTTCAGAAAATAATCTTTCCTGGGAATTTTAACACAAAACATGCAAAATGTTTACTGATTCTTCTTTTGTCATATACTGGCAAACTTTTTAATACCTAGAAAGACTAGATGTAGATCAGGACTCGTTTATTCTTTATGTACACTACAACCACAGCCAAGTAAAAGAAACACATAGCTAAGGGATAATGATTACTCTTTCCTCATCCTAAGCACACTGGCATGGTGCTCCAGAGAACCATCACACAATGTATCCTGTGCAGTAGGGGTTTGGCTATTGCCCCCAAAACAGTTCAGAAGGACTTTTACAAAAAGAATTTACAAAACTGTTTTATATTTCATTAATTCCACTTTTAACATATATCAGGCACTTTATTTTTTTATTTTTTTTATTATTATTTTTTGAACAACCTTACATGATTTTAACAAAATAATATAAAATGTGTATAAAATGTGTAAATATTCTGGATATTGCAATTATCTCCAGGAGTGCCCCCCCCCAATTACCCTCCCTTATCCCTCCCTTCCCTTTCCCTTTATAATTCTAAAAAAAAAGTATTAGATTGTAAAGCATTACATCTTATCTGG
>PVKS010013310.1:0-51199 GCA_004027875.1 Aplodontia rufa | reverse complement strand
TTGAACAATCAAATAAGCTTCTAATGAAATAATATGATGTATACATAAATTCTGAAAATTAGATTTACCCCTTTAGAGCCCCCATCCCCAAATACCCACCCTTATCCCTTCCCCTTCCTCCTACCCAAAACATCTCTACAAATGCCTTAGGTTGTATGACATTACACCTTATCTGGATTTAAAACATGATAATAGACCTCCTTTCACAATGGCCAGGGTCTAGCTCCAGCCTCCACAGATGAGTGAAGACAATCGACCCTTGGTTCTCTGGGTTATGCTGATTTCACTAAGTATAATTTATTCCATAGCCATCCATTTACCTTCAAAGGCTGCAATGTCATTGTTTTTAATTGCTGAGTAAAACTCCATGGTATATATGTAGCACAGTTTTTGGATCCATTCATCCAGTGAGGGACATCTGGGTTGTTTCCATAATTTAGCTATTATAAATTGAGCTGCTATAAACATCGATTTTGCTGTGTCACTGTAGTGTGCTGGTTCTAAGTACCCTGGAAACATACTCAGGAGAGAAGTGGCAGGATCAGGTGGTAGGCCATTTGAACAATTTAAACAGTGCATTTTGTTTCCATTTGTGGAGCAAAGAATTTCTCCTGCTCATGAAATATGGAATTTATTTCCCTTCTTATAATTTCAAATATTTTTTCTTTTTAATTATATATAATATTAGATTCATGTTGACATATTTATAAAGGTATAGGGTATAAGTTTCTCTAATTCAGTTCCCATATTTCCCCTTTTCCTCCTCTCCTCCGTCTCCTTGTTCCCTTCCCTCTACTCTACTGATTTTTCTGCTATTTACTTTTTTTAAGAGAGAGGAAGAGGGAGAAAGAGGGAGAAGGAGGGAGAGGGGGGAGAGAGAGAGAGAAAGAGAAAAAGACCCAATTGTATTCATTTTTTCAGCTGACTTTTGCCTTTCAACATTTAGTTGTGAATGTGATTGGTGCTAGAGTTCAAACCCAGGTCCTTGTGCATGTCAGGAAGCACTCTACCACTGAGCCACTGCCCCAGCCCCTCTACTATTTACTTTTAATACATTTTTTTTTCTGTTTGGCTAATATCCTGTGGATATACATGATGGTGAGATTCACTGTGGTATATTCTGTATACCTCTCAAGCCCTGACATTCTGTAGTTACACACCAGGTGAATATTAGTCTTTAACTCCTTCAGTTTTCTGCCAGCTTCTCGTATTGGAGGGAAAGGGTCAAATCATTTGGTGCAGCAAAACAAACTTTAGGATTATGAACTCTGGGAGTGATGCAGATGAAGTGAGGACTCGAGTGTGACCGTGAACAGTGGCAGGGACAAAGTGACGAGTTATGTGGTTGTCAGAGACTCTAGAATGGATGAGATGGGAGCTCTTACCAAGAACTGGGCATGTGAACAGATCTGGGGCTCAAGGTAGCTGCAGGTGGAAGCAAGGTCAGAGGCCACCAGGGGAGTGGTGGCTCACAGCAAGAGACAGCCACACTTCTGCTTCAAAGATCCATCCACTGGGAAGAAACTGTTTCCTAGCTGCGTTCTCTAACCTATCTGCAAATCTGCATGGGGCTAGCTAGGCTTCGATACTGTCACTGTGCTCTAAGCAGAGGGGAAAAGCATGTTCAGGGTGAAGTCCTCAGCGTGTGCTTCCTCTTCACCTCCTGGTTCTGTAGAGGAAGGGCACTCGGGAAAGGCTCCCGATGGTGATGACCGTCAAGTGAGAGCCTTAGTGTTCTGCAGCCCATGAAATGCTTTCTGTGGCCAGTCTTGGAAGGTGAACACCACACCTGTATTGCCCAAGTCCTTCTTTGTACAATGAATTAATGAATGCAATCCACTGGCAACGGGTATAAAACAAAACTGGTATGCCTCAAGAGCACACCTAGATGTCAATTTCTAATATATTCTGCAACAAAGGGAAGCAGGGCTCCTTGGAGAAGGCCCATGCTGGGACTGAGCCTGAGAATATTCAAGATGAGGACCAGGAATTGAGGAAGTGCTCAGATGCCTAACACAACCCAACCAACCAACCCAACCCAACCCATGTTGGTAGAAGCACACCCAAGGACACAGGGACCAATGAAGAAAACTCCCAAAGGCCAGGACTGGAAAATCAGAGCAAAAGGGGGGAATCAGAGTAAAACCCAAAGTACACTATGCATATCCTTGAGTCCACACTGACAGAAGTGTATCAGGGCAAGACACAGCTCCTTTGTAGAAGAATCCAGAGTGATTGACAGGGATTCTCCCTACCCACAAGGCAACCACACTCCTCATCCCTCCAGTGTGGGACTTGCGTCCAAGTAGCCCATATGATGGGAGAGACAGAGATGTCATGGTGGAGAGACCTGCAGATCTCGACCCCAGCCGCTACAGAGCCCAGCCTCCTCAGCTGTGCACTGTGTTCATGGAATGGCCCAGAAGGTATGCACCCCCTGTGATCATTCTGCCCCAAGTCCCCAGCACAGGACATCCTTAGAAAACCCAGAACTCCCATTTGAGAAGTGTCCCCCAATGCACATGACCAGTGCTGCTCAAAGATGTCAAGGTCATCAAAAAAAAAAAAAAAAATTGAAGTCTGGGAAATTGCCCCAGCCAAGAGGATCCTAAAGAGACAGGACAAGTCATGCCATGCAGGCCCCGGACAGAATCCTGGAACAACAAAGGAAGGATGTGAAGCACGATTCCTAGTTAACATCAATGCTTCCACGTAGGTTTCTTAACTGTAACCAAGAGTAACGGAGATGCTGATAATGGGAACTGCATGTGGAGCAGACAGGAACTCAACTTCTTCGAAAATTTTCGGTAACTTTTTTAAGGAGAGAGAGGGACAATGAGAGAGAGGGAGAGAAAAAGAGAATCCATTTTATTTAGTTTCTCATGTGGTTTTCCTTGCTCAGACCCTTCACTATATACGCAGTGCTGAGGTTTGAATTCGCATCCTCCTGCATGCTAGGCAAGTGCTGTAACTGCAGAGCCACTGCTCCAGCCCCCAATTTGCACTAATTTAAAATTTTTTAAAATAAAATTTTATTTTTAAAAACTTTGAAGCTTTGCACAGTGGCAGTATCGTAGCCAATGAGGTTTATCCAAGGCGTGATTATTGCTAATTTTAAACTAAAAACTTTGGAAACCACTGCAGTATCCTGCTCACTTCTGTTAAGCACTCAAAAATTATCATTTAATTTAATCTTATTTAATTTCCCTATGTGCAGTTGTGATTCATGAACATATCAAAGATTTCCTTTCTAAAAATATTATGGGAGCTATGATAGTTTAATGAAAGATTTCACTTCAATTAAATTAGAAGGGAACACTTCTACCGTCTCTTCTACCCCTCAGGGAGGGAACCTTGTGCCATCTTATTCACACGTTTCCTCCAGGGCACTTCTCTTTGATGAATTTCACATAGTTAAAGAACCCTGGGAAGTTATGTAAGATCATCAATGTATACAAATGCACACACATGCATGTATATAAATAGATATGGTTATGCACCCATGTATATAATACAGCACTTTTTCATTTTCTTTAAAGCAGAAGCTCTTATTGAGGCCATAAGAAGAAAATCTCTACTTTCACTTTTTCAGAGGCCTCTGAATAAAATGAACAAAGTCTGTTAAGGGAACAGTCTATACACTACACTGAGATAAAAACTTAAGTAGCATTTTCAGAAGACAAGGCACAATTGATTTGCAACCATAAGAAAATAATCAGGTGTCAAATGTGCGTGACGCACATAGAAGTAGCTTCATGTGTCCTTTTACTGACCAACTGCCCTCAGGGAGCCCTGGCCCTCCTGATCCATACCTCATGGAGCTGCTGCAGGGACTGGAGGTGGCAGTGGAGTACCAGAAGCACCTCCATCTCCAACATAGAGGGCATCATCTTCTCATGAGCTGAGGAAACACTGGCAGGGTGAGGACTGGAGTCACAAGTCCCCAACCCCATTACTGTCAAGGGCAGACAGATGACAGGTAATGGAAGCAATGGTCCTGGAGGTAGCGCAGAGCGGGGAGAACAGCTGGAGCAGGGACTGGGTGGTCAGTGGAGCACACCCAGCTGATGGAGAAGGAGAAGCAATGCCATGGAATCAGGAAAGAAGGGCAGGGAGGGTCTTGAATGCCCAAGGGTGGAGTCCATGTGGATGGTGAGTCCGTGAGGATCATGAAGCTTTATGTGGGGGTGGTGATAAAGGCTTTTTTTAATGTACTGGGGGATGAATCTAGGCACGCTGTACCACTGAGTTATATCCCCAACTCTTCTTTTTAAAATTTTATTTATAGACAGGGTCTTGCTAAGTTGTCAAGGCTGGCTTTGAACTTGCAATCCTCCTGCCTCAGCCTCCTGAGTCCCTGCGATCACAGGCGTGTATCACCACACCCAGGAAATGGATTTTTTTTTAAGTGGATAAAAAGCCACCAGCCTGGGCTGGCTGGCTAGGAGCACAGAGGACTGCCAGGTGATCCCATCCCTGGGAAGAGCAGCCTCCCTAGGAAGGCCATAGCAGGAGGACTGGAGACTACACAGAGGAGACCCCTGGCTCACTAACGCAGCTAAAGGAGGAGGCAGGCACGAGTCCCAAGCTTTCCAGCCTGAGCATGATCGAGAAGTGCTGCACAACAGGGGGGGGGGGGTCTTGCGGACCCATGGTCTGGCTATGCAGAGAGAGCGCAGGAGGTTCTGAGACTCACGGGAACTACCATAAACCCCAGCTCTACTGATACCCTAGCTGAACATTATTAGAGTCCAATCACAAAGGAGAAGGAACTTCAGAGCTGTTGGGTGCAAGGACACAGGGCTGGACATGGGGTGGTTGCACAGCAAGCAGAACCAGCCACGTCTACGAACGGATTTGTGGGAAGCAAAGCCTCCTCTCTCCAAGAGCCCCCTTGTTCTGATCCACAGGAACAGTGACCATTTTATGAGTCATTCACAAAGGGACACTTTGAAAGGAAAGGGGCCTCTGTTCTTAATGATTTGGGGATAATGGTTTCCACCTCGCACAATGCTGGGCCATCCCAATCCTGTTCCAATCCCTCTGGAGTTCTGCGATCTGTCTCCACTTCCTAGCTCAGCCGGGAAGAAACTTATCCTGGGTTGCACTAACTTCTGAGCAGGACCAGCTGTTCAATTGGCAGCTTCCAAGGAGGAAGCTAAAGGCCCATGTGCAGATACCGTGGGATGGGCAGGGCTGGGAAGTGCTGGAGGGAGAAGCCCAGGAGCAGCCGGGGTGTGTAAGCCCTCTGCGTCAGAACTGTCCATGCCCCTCCAGCGTTGCGGGACGGTTCTCCCATGCACCAGCTTTCTGAACTTTTAACTATCCAAGGCATTTAAACCAAACCAGAGATCTGAGAGGAAGATAAACCCAACCCAGCTGTCAATCTGCACAGGGGCGCAAGCCTTTAGAGGGGCGGCGCCACACACCTGCTCTGGAACGGGCAGCGATTTCCCGAGGCCATCCTGGTGCTGGGGACCCACGGCTTCTGAGAGCAGTGAAGGATGCCAATGCTAGAAAGTGCCTGCCTTGACGCCTTGATATCAGTTCTGAAGTTAGGGAGGAACATTTCCATAATTTAACATTTCATAAGTGGGTTAGCATGCAGCTGATCAAAAGAAACGGAAATGCACCGCAGAATTTAGGCCCGAACATCAGTATGCTTAAAACTCATATCAAAATCTTCATGGGTTCCTTTTCCAGCCATCTGTGTGTCAGTTTTTCATAGCTGACAATACCAATAGCATTTTCTCCATGGTAAAAATGACCTGGGGCCACTTTAGAAAATTCAGAAAGGAGGGGCATTTCTTGAGAGGAAATACAAATCTCTACTCCCACCTTTTAGAAACACCTGCTGCGAATAACCACTGGTAACTCCTAGTGGGTTTTGCGAAGGTACAGTTCTGTGTATTTTATAACAGTGTACCATCTCCGTAGCAAGCATTTCCTTCTGTGAATGCAGCATCATTCACCCACCACACGTTCCATCCTAGGTCTTGTGCACTGTATTCCATTTCACACCAGAGTCCACTTCTTGTTAATGGGTGGTGGTGGCCTGGCCACTGCTAGGGGAAATTAAACAGGGAAAGTGGTGCCATTGTCCTCCCACCACTATGACCCTTTAACCCTCTGAAAGCTGCCTCTTGGTTCAGCTATGAGGAACTCTTTCTCTAGCTGTGTGTTCTCTGCCTGTCCTGCGTCTCTGTGTTTCTGACCATGGAAGCAATGTCTGTGGGCTGCCCCTGCCCTGTGCTGAGCATTTGCCCGTTTGGTGAACGCTCCACGTGCCACTGTTCGGGAGTTTGAGGTAACTGGTTCAGCCCTCACTTTGACTCACCTGGGTCCCCGAGCGCCCACAAAGCACAAGGCAATTTGCCAGATTAGGGGACACAGGGATGGGTGGGGGTGGAACTGATCAACAAGCCCCTTCCTTCCCCCCACTTCCACTCATGCGTTCCCACAGCCATTCTTCTATTTTGCATCTTTAGGTGTCTCAGACTGGGTTTTAATGCATACAATTGATCGCATGTCTTTTAGAAGGGCCAAGGGAGCTCAAGAGGAAGAAATTAATCAGAGATTAGTAATTAAAGAAAACCGCTGTCACCCCAGGGGCTGAGTGGAGCAACAGGGAACAAGCCATGTCACTGCAGCCCAGAACCAGGGAGGGACATAGCTTACTGCTGTTCCTAGTGGCTTGGCTCCTTTTCTTTTAATCATTATATCTGAACTCTTTAAATCTATTTCAGTTCTCCATGGGGAAAGTTTAAAATGATTTTTCCCCTTAAATCACTAATTAATTAGTCAACCTGAATATATTCTGAATGTACTCAAAGATCACATTTGGACCCAGGAGATCTGGTTTCCAGCCAGAGCTGAATAGTAAGTGATTGTGCCCTGGCTTTGGGGAAAATGATTCTATGGTTTTGATATTAGGTGTCCCCCAAAAGCTCATTTGAGAGACAATGCAGGAAAGTTTAGAGTAGAATTGATCGGGTCACCAAGGGTCTGACCTAATCAGCCCATCGATTCCCTGAGAGGACTAATTTGGTGGTAACTGTGGCAGGCAAGGTGGGGCTGGAGGACATGGGTCCCTGGTGCGGGTGCCTTTGGGGATCATTCTTTGTCGGTTGAGCAGAGCTCCTCTTTCCTTCCTGGCATAACATCTCCAAAAGCTGTCCCCTGCCACAAACTTCTTCCAGGATGTTCTGTCTTACCAGGAGTCCCCAGGAAAGGAGCCAACTACCAATGGGCTGTGACCTCTGAAGCTCTGAGCCCCCAAATAAGTTTTTCCTCCTACAATTGTCCTTGTCAGGTCTTTTGGTGACCAGCTGACTAAAACAATATATAAATATAATTCTACTAAGATTTTAGAAATTCCATTTTTGCATAATTTTGATTTGTAATATTTTGCACAATGCCATATGAACTATTAGACAATAAAGAAAAACGTGTAGTTGGGTAACTTTTAAATCTAACTTTTGTAAAATTGTAACATGTGTGAATATTTCTTCTCCAATAGTGCATTTCTATAATTTTGGAAATTATAATTCTATAATTTCTATAACAAAGTCAGTGAATTTCCATGAATCGCTTTTCACAATACTTAAGGTGCTTATAAATGACCATCATAACATTGATTACAGGAAATCATAATAGAAGCATAATGCTCTTGATGATATTTAAGCACATTTTAATTCCCTCATTCTTATTTCTTCTGAACCACAGGAAAGTGTAACTCCCACTATGTACTTGATTTCAAACCCTGCAGGTGAAATAAATGCAAAATATAGCAGATGCAAAATCCAATTTTATGGATGGCATACAGTGCATGGGCTTAAACACTTCCACGGGTTCACTTACACTCCAGAAACTATCGTGGTTCTAATTGGCTTCTAACAGATTAGTTGTGTTATTCTTGAATAGTGAGAATTTTTAAAATCTCTTTTCCTCTATCAACATTTGTAGATTGTTCCAAAACCTCTCTGCTACGTAAACCATGCACAGTCAAAACTGAGTTCTTATACAATAATAAGTGCTGAATTAATTACTAGGCATTGAATTAACATTGGTGTAACACAAACACAAGAAAATAGCTCCAACATTTGCATGTGTGTTGATGTAAAATGTAAGTTGTTAGCATGATAAGTTTCAGAAATCACCAGGAGAAAGATCTCTCTCCTCCCTAATCATTCATTGAAGCCACAACATAGGCACTACACCTTTTTGCTTACCCTTATATTCAACAAGTTTTGAATACTTTTGGTCCTACTGGATGCCAAGATACATACAACTTGGAGGATAGATGGACAGTGGAAAGTATGTACCCTGAGATGATCATGAATTTAAAAGGGAGAAGGTATCTTCCAGTGGAGGTAGTCTGCCCACACTCCCTTCCCCAGGTAATTAGGGTTAGCACCTTAGGGGGAAGATAGGAATCTACTGGGGCCCCGATTGGATTCCCTGCACTGAAGAGGACCGGTGGTTTCTGTGGTGCTCCAGCCGAAAGAGAACAGTGAGAAGATATCAGAAAACTGAGCAACGGTGTGCACAATATGTGCTGAATACTGTTCCAAATTTGCAAGGTCAGAAAAAACAAGTAGTCTGAGGACCTGTCACAGAGCGGGGGAGACACAGTCAACTGTGGGGTCCTGGAGCAGCGAAGCCACCGTGGAAAGAAGGGATGAATTCCAATAAGAGTGTGGCTTAGCTAATGACATTGTGTCAACCTTAATCTCTTCATTTTGGTCACTGTGTCTGGTTATGTAAGATGCCAGTGTTGGGAGGCGAAGGTCACATAGGATGACTACACTCTTTTTGAATTTTTCGGTAAGTTCAAATTATTTCAAGAGACAAACTTAAGCCAACAGGCATGCTAATCACTAAGATTTATTAGCCTCTTAGTAAAAGTGAATCTGCTGGACCTTTTCCAAGGTCATTTATAGAGACAGCAGGTAATGAGCAAATGGTGACAGACCTTCAGTAAGGGAGCTAATATCTACACCTGGGAGCCAGGCCCACCCCTCTAGGGATGACGTCAACCTTTTAGCAGGCAGGCACCTTTGCTGAGCCCAGGAAGGATGTGGAAAATGCTGCTGCGCCTAGTGGGCCTCCCACAGCAAAGGGCATCTGTGCTGTGGACAGAGGCATGGGCACTGCCTCCATGTCACAGTGACACTGCATCTGAGTGACCCAGACCACGAAGCTGATGCCCACGAATCCATGCTGGGTAAACACATGGATGAGAAAGAAGACACACATCTCACATGCGCAATTCCACACAGTATGTGTGTGCTTGACCTTGCAAGCTACGGCGTAGCTACAACGGCCTGCTCCCCACCAGTTAAGAGGGCTCAAATCACTTCCTTACCAAGGGCACAGTGTGCAAAGGGAAACGAGAGGGACATCACAGTGCAGAGAGCTTACCAACACCACCTCCACCAGGTGGCCGAGTTAGTGGCACAGGGACAAACATGTCAATCACCTGTGCTCCTGATGGGACACCATTGGAGTGGCTCTCTCTGTTCTCCTCCTCCCAGGATCCAATGCAAGAAACATCAATCAAGTCACAGTTGAGGGACATTCTGCAAATCCCTGAACCGTGCTCCTCCAAGTTGTCAAAGTCATGGAAGATGAGGGAAGCCTGAGAACCTGCCTCAGCCAAGGGCTACCTAAGGGACAACCAAGTGTCCCCTGGGGTCTTGGATGGGGTTCTGGGCAGGAGGTAAAATCTGAGGCAGGTAAAGTGAGCATTGCTACAGACATCAGGCCATTCTTTTGATCCCTGTGGCATGCGAGGGAAGATACCCACAGGGAAATGGAGTGCTCCACCTGGGCTCACTACTCTATTCACAACTAGTCTGTACCAGTCTTGAAGCAAAAAGCATCTTTAAAACCTCGACCTTGGAAGCAAGACTCATTGGTTTAGAATGTTGCCACGCCCTTAGCTTATCATTGGTTAAGCCTACACGTCAGAGAAGGGTGGAGGGGATTTCAGAGGCCCTTCTGTGGTTCTTCCGCCTGATAGGGAAGACACCACCCTTTCCCCTCGTAATGCTCCCCACACTGTTCTGCAGTTCTGCGTCTGAGAAGCTAACGGAGGTGTCCTCAGGGCTCACCCTGTGGAGTGGGGGCAGTCGGCTTCATGCGGTGCCTGGCTTTTCTGTGTGTCCTTCCCTCCACCTGCCTCCGCAGAGCGGGTCCTGCCCTGCCTCTCACTGTTTGACCCGTCTGCTGCTCTGTTAGACAGCACAGAAACACTAGGCCATCGTGGGGAGAGACAAGCGTAGGGAAGGTGTGGGAAGATCTGACCAAGCTGCCCTGAGTGAGGTAGAACAGCTCCCCAGAGCGCCCCCACCTGAGAGTGGCCACAACAGAACCAGGGCTCCAGCTGATGTCCCCTGTCACCCGGTGGCAGGGGGATTAGGATAGAACACACTGCACCAAGGGCAGGCCTGCTTGACCATGGAAGGCACAGTCTTTCCGAGACAGCAGTATGTCCTTAGTAGCACCACCTTCCAACAGAAGCTCAGCCCCATCGCACCAACATTGCCAAGGACATGAAGGGCATTGATGGGACGGCAGGAGACTTCGGGTTCCCCATCCAGAAAGCAGAGTGCGGGTGGGTGCACTTTCTCATTTGCATTTCTGAGCGATCTTGGAATGTATGCCAAGATAAGGTTAAGGGCAGAGTCTGCGTCAAACAGCCAAGAAGAGCTCACTGGCCCACCTGGGCCTCCCTCATCACTCCAGTGCCGACCCGTTAGCCCCACCGTCTAACCGCAGGAGCTCTCCGCCCACAGCCGTCTTTTAAACTGCTTTGTGCGGCTTGCAATGAAGAACGCTTCGGGGGGTGGGCCTCACTTGACAGGGAACAGAAAGCCTCCGCCTGGAGGCTAAAGATGATCCACCCTCCTGTCTCTAGGGATAGAAAGTCAATTCCCACGCCAGCTCTTCCCTGAGGTAACATTCATTAAAGAAGAGTTTCATTTACCGTTGCTGTGTTTTTAATGTTTTAACACCATGAGGTCCATATCCTTACTGTGTCTAAAAGAAATGAGGAAGCAGCAATGACTCTTGAGTGGCATATCTGAAGGGATCTCATTCAGGCCTGACAACCTCAAGCGTTTGCCTACGCGGAGCTCAACACTCTGGGAGGCCAATGAGTTGAAGGGGCAGTGGACACTGCTCTCATCTTCTAACCTGCATGCCCAGATGCTTGGGCAAGGAACTGAAAGTTCCCACCACCCTCTGGCTGTAGTGGGCCTTGGTGGAACATTCTGGAATCTCAGCATTAGGGTTCTACTGTGAGAGTTGCTGCATAGCTATGCATGGGCCGTCCTCCACTGTGTTTCCAGCAGCACCTATGTCCTCTGTACCTCCCATCAGCTCCAGTGACATTCAGGGGCTGTGCAATTCCAAGCATCTATCTCAGAGCTAACAGGGGACATGGAAAGGACTCTGGACCTGGTGTCTAGTACAGTCTATCTCACTTTCCAAGGGAAAGAGAAGAACGGTGGAGAAGGAGTGAGGGACTCTGAGTCAAAGGATAAAACTTTTGCTGAGAGAGTTTCTGTTCTCACTTTGGGGCGTGTGATTTGAATTGCCTGCTTTGGAGCCCTAGGCCCCCGTTCTCATGAAGTTAAGCCAGATACCAAGACCTCAACAGGAGTGATATTCTGTAAACTAGAATCATCTGTGTTCCGTAACTTTATTGCAGGCCACTTAAAAGCTATAGCTGTTGCAAAGAGGGGACTGGCACCAGCATTGTGTGCAAGCCGGGGTCCCATCAGGAGGCCCTTAGGCAGGGATGTGTCTGCAACTGCTCTGAGGAGCCAGCTGGCAGATATCTGTGTACTTTAGATTTTAGAGAAGCAACGCAAAGAAACGAAAATGTTATCACGTGGGAAATCTTGTAAAAACCAAATCCCCGGAGAAATGGAGCATGTGCAGATAGAAAGAGGCTTTTTCAAAGATAAATCACCTGTTTTCAAATGTCAGGTGTTATAATATCAATATTTGTGAAAGAGGAACTTAAAGATTGTAACACTGAAATGAAGGGGATTTTAGAAGGGAAAACCTCTTCCTCCATATATTTCATGTACTCATCTACATGTTCATGGATGTGAATCCCCAAGGAAATCGTATTTTGTTCATGGCAACTTCTCTTGCAAGAACATGTCCATTCTCTACTGCTGGGGAAGGACCCTGGATGCCCCGGGGAGGCACAGGTGTCTGCTCAGGCACCCTCAGATGGAAAGGCGTTCCTATCATCCCTAAGGCACCAAAACAGATGCTGGCCTCCAGAAGACCTGCCTCTCATGTCCCAACAAGGCCCGGATTCCCTCAGAAGATTTCCTGGGAAAAACTGGAATTTCTATGCTCCTGTAGTCTCAGAGCAGGAAAATGCATGACAATCCCAATTGTCCTGGTGTTGGGGCAGGGGCGGAGCAGAGCCTTCCACCTGCAGGGGCCACCAGGGGGTCCTCCCAGAGGAGGAACAAAGGTCTCTGAGCAAAGGGTCAGAGAAACAGCCAGCTTAGCAACACTCAGTGCACAGAGCCCAACGCCCTGTGGGCTTTCAGGTAGCAATCTTCTGAAAGCTTCTCAGTGGAGTATTTGCTTTCCTAAATAAAATAATTCTTGCTTCAATTATTATTGTTTAAGCTGGAGCAGACTACTAATTACTTATTAATTTGCAGATCAACTAATATTTCAACAAATAGTTTATTCAAATTATTTAGCAAACGATTTATTCAGACTATGTTGTAAAGCTCTACACATATCCACCTAACGATAATGTTGAGAAAATGCATTCATTTCTGGAAAATTATGAAATTGGGAGATGACTCTCTTCAAACTATCCAGCATGGCATATTTCCTCCAGAACTGAGTGGAAACAGACTTCTGCAGACATCTCACCTGGCCACGGGGCCGCACCTGCGCTGTGGTGCCGCCTGAGCACTTCACCCTTGCCACCTCTCTGCCCTAGAGAATGTCAGATAGAGCCTCCCGGTTTTGAAGAGGAAGAGGCTACTTGCTGCTGACCAGTCCACGCAGCTGAGCCAGGAGAGTCTATTCTTGCAGCCACGTGTGATGTTCATCAGACTTGCCCTAGGGTCTCTGCATTCCTCCCAGACATAGGTGAAGGGTGCCTGGCTGCTCCAGGCACTGGCCAGGCCACATCACACTTCGCCAAGAGCTTTGCACCTGCTCTCCCCCAGGTGAGGTTTACTTTTTCTAAGTGTTATTTCTAAAGAGGGATTTAAAATAGGCATTTTTAAACTCAGGACGCCTTCAGACTACAGCCGTCTCATCCTTTTACAGTAAACATCAGTACTTTATATTCTTTCTAAACAACATCAGTGGCTGATATTGTTATGATCATGATTTTATAGCAAGTGCTAAAGTAATCTGTATCATCTCATTGACATTATCTTAGGACCCCTGACAGAATAATGATGATAATAATAATTAAGATGATGATGAAGAAAAAGAAGATGATGGTGAGATGATGAAGGGGGAGGAGGAGGTGGAGGGGGAGAAGAAAAAGAATTATTTTTCTATAACATATTCAGCTTACTTTGTTGTGAATGTTAAAAAACCTAAAGAGAAATTTATCCTGGTGCTCATGGTTATAAGTATGTGTATGTATAATGTCTCAAAATTTAATAATGTTTCTGTGTTGCTGAGCAAATTCAAACTCTGAGTAAGTATTAAAATGTGTGGAGTTAAAAAGTTAATGGAGGTAGAAAGTGAACTGAGGCAGTTCTCAGCTGACTTCTGGGACACCCAAGGTCTGTCACCCACAGCAGAGCACCCACTGCCCCAGCCCCAGCCTTCTCTCTAGAGCTCCGTTCTCCATTACATTCTGAGTCTGTCTGCTCTGGGCACAGGGATTGTCCTGGTCCCCACTCACCACTGGCACCCATGAATCTACCATTCCAACCCACTGTGGGACCTTTGGAGTCTGCTCTGCTCTAGCTCCTGCTCAGGACTCTGCCACGCTCCCTCTCCTGTGGCCATCCCTGCTGCCTGCTGCACACACCTCTGGCTTTCCCCATCTCAGAATACCCTGCCCTCAACTCCAGCAGAGGATCTCAGTCCCATCGATCCCCAGACTCTACAGGAGTCAAAGGCCAGCCCTGGAGAAGAAATGAGGCCACGCTGGAGAAGGACTAACATGGTGGACAGTCCACATCCAATCAGAGGCCACATAGGAAGATTTGGGCCTCTCAGGTAGTCACCTGGCGCCACATCACGGTACCCACTGCAGAAGGCACAGGAGCTGAGTCTGACCGGTGACTTCAGCTAGGGTGGAGGCAGTAGGCTTCACCTCAAAGAACAGAACAGAACAGAAAAGTACTCATGATTCTTGGAATGAAAAGAAAGGCAAGAGGTAATCCGGCTGCACCACAGTTTAAAGCCCAGGATACAACGGGGATTTCTAAACCACAGGCTGGAAAGCAGCTCATCATTTGGAAGATGAAGGAGCAACCTGCCAGGGTTGGATAGGGGCAGTCTGGGAGCTGTTCACTTCTTGTAGAAAAATTAAATAATTCTCTCGCTTCAATTATTTTCTCAAGATGCAGAAACTGGCTATTTAAAAAATAAGCAACTCTACTTTTCATATTGATTCTTGAAAAATGTAATGATTGACACATCAGCCTGTAATAAGTAGTGTGAACTTCTCCGGTATTTGCAAAGTAATAGTGTGAGATATCTTTAAACGGTTAAGTTACGATTCAGAACTAAATGTCAAAATATGTTTCGTCTTCATAGTAAGGAAGCTGACCTTATTTTCATATTATATTTGCACAATTAGCCACTAAAATTTTTCTCCATGAAATCCTATCATCTACAACAGGAAAGAGAATCATAAATCCAAATTAGTTAAAAAATATTTTTGAGCAATTGGTAGTATTAAGGATTTAATATAAAAAACCTATTTACAATGAATAAAAATGAAAATCTACGTCAATTAAGGGATTTTCCTAAGAGGTAGCCTCAAGGCAACAGTGTTTATCTCAGTGTAAATGGACATATTTATGCAACGTATTCAAAATGACATCTGAGAGTCTCTCAGAACCAACAAGAGTGGAATATGCGTGTGCTTCGAAGAGCACAGATTTTTGACAGCTGTCAACAATATTCTTTAACGTTCTCATTCCAAGTCATATCTGCAAAGGTTACATAAGTGCCAAATTGGACAATCAAGTGCTGATAATAGATCTCATTTCTGATTGAAGTTTAGAATCTGAGAGGAGTAAAGAAGGCTGGAGACCTGCAGTATAATCCTCATGTGGAGCATCTGTCTTCCTCACCCTGACCAGCACCCATCTACTACTCCTGGAGCTGCCTGCCACACCCTGACCAATGCCCATCTACTGCTCCTGGAGCTGCCTTCCCCACCCTGACCAATGCCCATCTACTGCTCCTGGAGCTGCCTTCCCCACCCTGACCAATGCCCATCTGCTGCTCTTGGAGCTGCCTTCCCCACCCTGACCAATGCCTATCTACTGCTCCTGGAGCTGCCTTCCCCACCCTGACTAAGGCCCATTCCCATGTACTGCTCCTGGAGGAGTGCCACCCTGGCCAACACCCATCTACTGCTCCTGGAGGAGTGCCACCCTGGCCAACACCCATCTATTGCTCCTGGAAGAGTGCCACCCTGGCCAACACCCATCTACTGCTCCTGGAGGTGTGTCTCGCTGGCCAATGCCCATCTACTACTCCTAGAGTTGCCTTCCCCACCCTGACCAATGTCCATCTACTGCTCCTGGAGCTGCCTTCCCCACCTTGACCAAGGCCCATCCCCATGTACTGCTCCTGGAGGAGTGCCACCCGGGCCAGGAGTGAGGTGGGAGCCGTCCGTGCACAGGAGTTGTCTCTTCCTATGAATGCCAAGCCTGCCTTTCTGCACCTTTGCTCTGCAATGCTCCTCCTGCCTGGAAGCTGCACAGGTGAGCCTGACTGCCTCTTGCCAGGAGTTGTTCTAGACTGTGAAGTCAGCTACAGAGTCTCTGCATCTCTCTTGCAGACACGTCTGTTCAGGCAAGGCAGCAGCTGGAACCCTGGGATATCTGGGCACCTCTGCTCCCCCACACTCCCACATCCTCACGTTAGGCCAGGTGTGACCCCACCAGCAGTGAGAAGGGGCTCTCTGTGTGGCGCTGTCTTGCACCTGCAGGTCCTAATTCAACACTGTGGGAAGACTTCTAGCAAGCATCCGCAGAGGCAAGGATATGGAAATGCACTTGCTGGTTACCAGGCTTTTCAGCACTCTAACTTAAAACATAAAACGATATCGACTGGCCTGTCACTGTTTTGGAGAGTGGGCTACATCTATGGATACTGTCCTCTTATGCACACCCTGTTTTCAACAGAAGCCGAATTTAGAGCACTGTCATGTAACCCCGTCCCTCCTCACTGTTCCTGCTCTGACCTGGGGGAAGCACTGAAGATAGCACTGAGAAGGTCCCTGGAAAGAGAACAAGTGTTTCAAAGAAAATGTAATTCGGTATTTTGTTCTCAGAAACTAAACATTAAAAACACCAACAGTGACATATCGCTCGTGTGCAGGGAGAAGTTTAAAGTCTTGTCATTGTACTGAAAGAGCACAGATTTCTTTTTTTTCAGGACTGAGGACAGAACTCGAGGCTTTGCACATGCTAGGCAAGCGCTCTGCCACTGAGCTAAATCCCCAACCCCAGCACAGATGTTTTTTAAGGAATAATTTTTTTGTTTTGTTTTGTTTTGTTTTGGGAGTGAG
Organism: Aplodontia rufa; assembly: GCA_004027875.1. Taxonomy (NCBI): domain Eukaryota; kingdom Metazoa; phylum Chordata; class Mammalia; order Rodentia; family Aplodontiidae; genus Aplodontia; species Aplodontia rufa. The sequence continues at coordinate 34,431 of PVKS010013310.1, read as the reverse complement.
GGATTGAACCCAGGGTTGCCACAACTGATGGCCTTTTTGGTTTTTATTTGAGCCAGGGTCTCACTAAGGTTCCCAGATTTTCCTTGAACTTGCAATCCTCCTGCATCAACCTCCCAAGTCGCTGGGATTTCAGGAGAGGGCCACCATGCTGGGCCCTGAGCTCCGTCTTTATTTTGATGTGGGGCAAATGCTTCCTCGGTGTTTCTACTTTGATTGTACAAATGTGCACTCGTGAAGTTCATTTTCTTAAATTTGCATGAATAGTCGCACACATTTGTTCCTCTACTCTTTGGAAATCCACTCAAAACTGAACACTGTCCAAGAATTTCAACTCTTCCAAGTGGCAGGTCCACGTGAGTGCTGCCGTCTCCACGCACCTGCTGCCTGCTAACAGACTCCTGGGGTGTTGCCAGTTTCCACTACAGAGGCGATTCTGGAAGGGGCTTGCACTGCATGAAGCACATGTGTGAATGACTTGTTTATGTGTTATGAACATTTTTTTAACTTTTCTAGATATTGCCAATTTGCTGTGATATTAAGAACTGTGATATTAATTCACATTCCCATGAGCATTTTTGGAATTACCACTGCACACATGCTCCTTATCATCTGGAGTCTATTTCTTAATGTTCACCAATTTGGTGTCTTTTATTTTTATTTCATTGCTCTTTAATTTGCATTCCTCCAGGCTGGTAGGTGTAAACTCTTTTTCCACTCAGCTTAGCTTCCTGCTCCGTCTTGTTCTTCACTCATGGTGATCTTCAATGTTTCTCTTTTGCTGACTATGTCATTCCTAAAGCAAAGAGGGCAATAAACACCATGTCCCTGAATGTCACCTTTTAGGTCCCCACAACCTAGCCAATTTAAGAGAGCAGTGGACATCACCCTGAAGGATGCTGGCTCGCACCCATGCACCCTGAGAACCAGGGCAAGTCAGCGTTGTCTGTAGAAAGCTCCTTCTTGCACATACTACAGGTCAGTAGCTGCTTGGGAAGCCAGTCAGACAAGGAGACTAGGCAAGGGAAGGTGCTGATGCCACCGTATCTGCAGCCTGACATATACAGCCCCTCTCTGAGTGGGGCTCACAAGGGCACAGTGGATAGGCTGCATGTCCCCTGTCTATGAAGAATGGAGGTACTGTCTGCCAGCCTGCTTGGAGCTGTCCCTGACCTTGTGTCGGGGTGCTCTCTTTGGCTCTCCAGGAACCTGCTCCACTGCCCTGTCCCAGCTGGGCTGTGGACAGACACCCCGGTCGGCGGTTCATTACTGTGTTTACTGACTGCATAACACTGACCACACTATGAAATAGGGTCCACGGCAATCATTTACCTTTTCAAATCATTTCTTAAAAATTTAATACACCCAAACTTCCCAATCTCATATTGTTGGTATTTTTTATTTTGTTGAAAAAAATATTTCATTATTTTTACAAAATTCTATCCTACCTAAAGCCACAAATCCACTTCCTCTATTTCTGTTTAATGATTTTAAAGATTTATTTTTTACACTTAAATGTTTAATTTATCTGAAATTTGCTATGGGATAAGTTGTATAATATGAATCTAATGAAATACCAATAACCCGCCAAAGGAGTAGGGTCACTTTCATGCTGCATTTGATATAATATTGATGATTAATAGTTTAGTTCAGATAACGTGAGCTGTAAATCAACATTAAAATTCCCTGTGCCAGAGGACTTGACTAGCTTTGAAAACATACCATGTAAGTATTTCGAAAGTATGTAGATTTTTGAATAATTAAATCAAAGTAATTTCATTGATACTCAGATTTTCCAACATTTGTAAGTCTTTCTTATTTATGGGCTTGTGATGTAGGTATTTTAGGGTTTTTTAAAATATAAAATGGAGCTGTAAATTTCTCCTTATAATTCTGCCAGTTTGGGCCATATATTTTATGTATATGAAAACTATTATCTACAATAAATGTCCGATTTTTACATAATTTTGATAGATTTATGTTGCTATATGCTTTATGGCTTTATTCATTCATTGATCTCTCACTGCATTTGTCTCACATCGTCTGATTATAATATTGACGAATCATCTGTATTTGAGTTGTTATATGCTCTTGGATTTTAATTTGAACTTTTATTATTTGTATCTTGTGTTAAAGGAGTAGTTTTTTTTATCCAGTTAAATCAATCCATTCACAAGTATTTTGATTTAAAATAATGATTTATGCATGTTAATTTATTTTCTATTTTATTAATTTTTGTTCTCATGTCTTTATCCCATTGGAATAAGTTTTTTTTGTTTCTTGTATATCCTTTGCTTGTTTAGATGTTATCAATCATATTTCTATTAATGCAACATTTAATTTACTTTAGTATTCTTTAGTTTTTTTTCTTTTATTATTTAGTGTTCTTAACACAGATATATATGCTCACAACTTTTCTAATAAAATTTGAATTTATCTACTATCTCTATCCCACACCTAAATTCAACTTTGTAAACTCGGGGTAGTGGTTTATTATTTGCATCGTTCTCAGTTTCCCCGGAACAGTAATTAGGAACCATAGACATGTAGGAGGGGGAGGGAGTAGGGGAGAGGTGGGAGAATGAGAGAGTGAAGGAAGATAGGGAAGGACCTGAGCCAATCAATGATGTAGCATACTCTTTACCCCCAGAGAAGTCAAATGATACTTATGCAATCATTTAATTGTGGAAAATTCACAGTCATGTGTATGTATGTGTTTAGGTACACATATATGTACATATACACATATTTATATCTCCTATGGGGCATAATATAGAAGAATCAAGAGACTGGGGTGTGGGCAATGTGCGGGTAACTATGGTTTAGGATCAAATGTATATCATATTTTTACTTTATGTGCATTTATGATTGTATAACTCAGATCCATAATAAAAAAATTTGGAAAAAAATTAAGGAAGAGGACACTTAAAAAAGGAAATGAGAAAGAGACACACTCTGTCTTCTGTGCACGCATGAGACATTCAGTGAGCAACATGACACTTCCACACAGCCTGCAAGCACACGGTGACCCTGGAGAAGGACCTCCTCCCAGCGCAATCACAGGTGGAAAGCACCTTGTCAAGAACAGGTCTAGGCAGGGAGGGAGACCACTGCAGTTCCACCAAGCCTACCACCAAAGTGCTCAGGAGGTCCCACTGGCCTGCTGCGGGCAGGGCGTCCAGGGTGAAGCACTTTCGTAAAAGGTGCTGGAGATCTTGAGTTCCCTGCTTAAGGCCTGTGTCCCCAACACACTGCAGCACCATATGCAGCAGAGTCTGCCTCTACCCTGTGACCATGTTCACTCTGGGACCTGGGTGACCACAAGAGAGCCTCTCACCACATGTTGCTCACCCAGACAACATCCACCTCCACCACGAACCGTGCAGAACACCATGGTTTCTGTGCTGCCAGGAAGTGCAACACTCCCAAGCCAATCATTGAACATCAAGGGAGCCTGGGCGCTTGGTGGATGAAGGGCAGTGAGAGGTGTGGTCCTCCAGAGAAGACCATGGGCATGGTGCACACCCAACATGCTCGGAGGCGAGCTGTGGATCACACCCAGCATGCTTGGAGGCAAGTGTGTGGTTCACACCCTACATACTTAAGGGTGAGCTGTGGTTCACACCCAGTGTGTTTGGAGGTGAGTGTGTGCTTTATACCCGCAGTGCTCAGAGGTGAGTGTGTGGTCCACACCCGGCATGCTTGGAGGTGAGTGTGTGGTTCACACCCTACACACTCAAGAGTGAGCATGCAGTTCACACCCAGCGCGCTCAGGGATGAGCTGTGCTTTATATCCGCTGTGCTCAGAGGTGAGCGTGGTTTACACCCGGCATGCTCAGGGGCGAGCTGTGGTTCACACCCGATCTGCTCAGGGGTGATCCTATAGTTTGATAACGCATCAGAGAAGGCCATCACATGGTATGATGTCAACAGAGGAAGTGTGACGGGAGGACAGGTGTGAAGGCCAAGGCCCTCCGCAGCTCATCTGCCGATGTGCAGAGGGTCCGCTGGGAGGGTGCTAGGAGCAGTATTTGCCACCCTGCGTCTTTGGTGCCCTGTCCTGTGAAGACAGAGGCAACAGTGTCCTAAGCTGATTTTCACATCAGACTCAGTCCTGAATCACTGGAAGCTAGATGCAGGATGGGTGGCGGGGCCGGAGAAAGGTGGACTTCCTGTGCACTTGATGTGCACTTGCATCCCGTAGACTGGTTGTCTGTCTGGAGGGGGGAACTCAGTCCAACTAGGTTGCTCCAGTGTGGACAGGCAGCTGCGGGGAAAACCAAGCCGTCACTGAGCACCATGAAGGTGGGCAGAAGGAAACCAGGACACTGGACAGGCATCCTGAGGAGCAGTCCTTGAGTGTCAGCCACTGACAGCTCATTGGGGACACAGGGAGTTACAGCCACTACACAGCACAGGACTAGGTTGCCCCTCGAGGCTGTGATCTAAGAGTCATGTGCATGCAGGTGTGAGAGTCGGTGGATCCAAGAGGGAAGCTCAGGCTATTGCCATGAGGACTCACGGTGTTTCGGGGAAATTAACAGGAGGTGGGGGCAGTAACCACAACAGAAATCAATTAACATCCTAGAGCTACAAAGATACTCAAATTCCTTCCAAAGCCACAAATCCAGCTTCCAACTGTACTGAACACTGCTGAGCTGAAGGAAATGGGGAATGCGGTGCAGGAATAACTGGTCAGAATGTTGCATCTTGAGTATGAAAATCTGTCTGAATTACTTCTGAGCAAATTAGAATACAGTTTAGTAAGAATGCAGTAGATGGTGAGAGAAAGGAAAGCAGCATTTAATTAGATTCTTCACAAATGCAAGGAAGAACACAGGGCAACAGAAACACTAAATAAATCATCTTCTACTTTGAAAAGACCAAGAAATTAAGCCGAAATTCTTGCAGTTGAGAGATAATTTGCTCTCAGAGGGAAACAGCGTAGCGCACTTCCATGAGATTCCCAATATGACACGCTGTGATCACAGTGTAACTAAACAGGTGCTACGCATCCCCTCTGCCTGGAGAACTCCGACTCAGGTGCAGCAAAGGAAGGTCACACTGACCATGTTGTCCACGGGACAAGGTCAGTGAAGTGCCACTGTCTGCACGTTTCAATGGTGAAGGGATGCTGACACCTCCAAATGCCACACACCAGCATCTAGGAGCCGGAGCACCAGGGCAGAGCTCAGGTGCACCCCCAGATCCACTGCATAGCACCCCCAGATCCACTGCATAGCACCCCCAGATCCACTGCGTAGCACCTCCAGATCCACTGTGTAGCACCCCCAGATCCACTGCATAGCACCCCCATTGCAGGGCAGACAGGGCTAGCGCCAAACCACAAGGGGCCTATGTCACAGCATTTTCCTGGGATTCCATGACCTTCCCAAGTTGCTCAAACCTAAGAAGGTGGCACAGGAAACAGCTCGCCAGGCCAAGTTGGCAGGAGTGGCTGCGTTTCAGGGCTCAGCAGCAAGCCCGCTGTTAGATTAGGAAGCAGCCAGCAGCAACTGGGACACGGCTGCCTCCAAGGGATGTCCCGGTGCCTACTGATAATCCTCGGCTGCTTATTCCTGAAACACATTTCACAGTCCTCTTGAAAATGCTGAAGTTACAGAATTTCTTCCAAGTCTTATGACTCAGAGCTTCTTTAAGTATTATTCAATACACAACTCTGTCCCGAGGAGAAAGTGCCTTGGTATCAGGAAGAATGACAATCCTATTACTTTCCTTTTTCATAGGATGATCTGGAATTTTAAAACTGCCATTTATAACGAAGTCGGGTAAATACGTTACCTCCTGCATTTGGATTTGCAGAGTGAAGTTACTTTGTGGAGTTTTAAGTGAGCTTCTCATGGGCCTCGCTGGAAACAGCCCCGCCAGAACTCAATTTCCCTGTCCTCTTCACTGTGGGATTTCAGTGCTCAGCCCTGAGAAAGACTGCAGACCTTGGCTTTCCACAGCACACGTGGCTGTGGATGAGAGTGAGGTCCCCACCCAGCCTCGCTGAGCGGCTCAGGCACAAGCTCCTGGTCCACCCCCCTATCCAGGTGCCACCAAGGCTGCTGGGAGCTGGCATTGCATCCTGGGACAGGGCGATCCTGTGATGGAGCAGGATTCCCCCTTGTTCTCCAGGGAGTCCAGCTGGTTCCAGGGTGCTCTCTGCTTGAGATAACAGCTTTTGGTTGACTGAGCTCCCGAGGTTCAGCCTGAGCTCCATTTCCAATGGACTTAAGAATGTTCTGCGAGCCCCACACAACCCTGTCCGGGCTGTCGCTCTCTCCCAGCCACAGACCCTGCAGCAGGGCTCAGGGGTTAAGGGATGGGTTGGCCCCAGGCTAGACCCCACCCCTGCACTCTGCAGGTGGCTCTTCCAGAGTCCACAGAGGCTGAGTGCTTCTTCCCCTCCTTCTCTCTCTCTGAAGCCCAGACAGCACTTGCAAGCAGTTTTCCTCTTGCCCTCTTGGGGTCACTGAACTCGACCCTGTTCTCTTGGTGGAAGCCACTCACACACCTGGCCCTAGCTCCTCTGTGCTCCTCTCTTCCTTCACACCCCCACACCAGGGGCCTCTGCCAGTCCATCTGATCCATCTCTCAGCTTCCTTCACACCTAGAAGGATCGCCTGAGTCAGGACCGGAGAAGGACTTCTGTGCGGTCCACCTGGCCAGGCTCCGGGCGTGCTGGGGAATCCTGAGAGAAGGCAAAGCAACCTTTCTCCAGAGAAGGAGCAAAGCAAGAAGGTGCTTCAGCTAAAGCATAAGATTCCACCCGGCCCCTGCCTGTCCTGCACACCACCTCCTTCCTCCCCACTCCAACCTAAAGCTCCAACCATGTGAGGGCAAGGCTGGGAGCAACTAGGAATCCAGAAGCAAAGTGAAAATTGTGTCTCTGTTACACTGAACGGACCTACACGTCTTGACAAGACACCGCACAAAGTCCCAGAACAGGTGGCAGTGCAGACTGTCAGCACACTGAAAGAAGTCCTTGATAGATTTTTCAGTGGTTTAAACATACCCAGTTACGTCACTAACTTACCGATATTCTGTGTTACTTTGGAACATTTAAATGTTTAAGGAGGACACGGTGGCTCCTGCCTATAATCTTAGTGACTTGGGAGGCTGGGCAGGAGGATCATAAATTCAAGGCCAGACTTGGAAATTCAGAGACCCTGGCATCGAAAAAAAAAAAAAAAAGTTGAAAAGGGCTGGGGATGCAGCTCAGTGATAGAGCAGCTCTGAGTTCAAACACAATATCCAAAGCAAGAATTTCAAAGTAAGCATCATTTAATATAAATTGTTCTAATTTTACAGAGGTGGTATGTAGCTGCTATCACCATCTATAGTTTATTTCAGATTTAAACTCTTTGTGATGAATGAATGGATCTAAGTTACACTTCTATAATGACAATACTATTGAACTTAAAAGAATTCACTGCTAAATTAGAATGACATTTGTGTTGTTTACCTAGCACTGAGAACTCAAATTGTCATAAAATCTGGGTGCGCATTCTTAAAGCACTAAATCATGTTTTTCTAATCGTGAACGGGCCAGCAATTTCCATTGCAGATTGTCCATAAAAAATCTGAAATATATCATCTTAAAAGAGAAAAAAAATTGTTTCCTTAAGTGCAGGAAGCAGTGGGCGCCCTGATGAACAGGGTCATTGCTAACCTAGACAGGGCACACGGGGCTGGGCAGCTTCTCTCATTTGTGCCACCTTGGTCCAGGTCACGAATGGACACTCCATTTTCATGTTTTTTAAGTAAGAGAGAACCCAACTTATAACCCCAGGGCTAATATGGCAGAAATAGTGCCAACATAAAACGAGGGAACAGATACTGGTATGTTTCAAATATCAGTTTGAAACCAGATCCAAGTATAAAAAATACAATTATTTTTAGAAAAAACAATAAATAGCTGAAGGGAAAGACCTCAATCATGGCATGTATCTAGAAATCATATGATAATTACACAAAATTCACACCCACAAAATAAAGCATTGTCAGGACACAAGCTCCTTTCGCGTGAAGCTTCCTGTCAATGTCACACTGCCTCCAGTTGTCAGTTTTACACCTGTTCTTTCAGCATGAAGGACAGGCGGTCAGGCAGCTGCTTCCATGTCTTGGGAGGACCTTAGCATCCCTCCGTGGTCTTTGGCGAGGTCACACAGGCTGATCTCTCTCTCTCACGTGGCTTCTCTAGAACACGCAAGTGCGTTGCGTGTCAGCAGCAGTCAAGGGAGGGACTGGCCAGTTTTTGCTTCTAAAGGCACTTCTGGAGTGGTGTCTCTAGCAGGTGACTCTACATCAGCCTGATCCTGTGCACCCAGCGTCCAGGAAGCACAGAATGCGGGAGGGTGCGCAGGGGTGATGCTGTCCCAGCAGGCGTGACACAAAGGTGTTCCAGGATACCGCTGCCTCCTGGGGGAAGGGCACCTCTGCGTTCAGTGCTAGCAGCTAGAGCTGGTGGCCTTAAAAACCTTCATCATCCTTTTTATTTCTTTGCTCCTACCTTTAGCTACCAGTTTCAAAACAAGCCCTGAAGACTTGTTCTCCACTCAGCTGCTCTTCTGCCACACACCTGGGCCGCAGGGTTCCTACCCATAAACTACCTACCATGCGCAGGGTTTTGTTTCTTTTGAAAGCTCTTGTAGGGACATTTGAGACTGTAAACCACCAAAGTCAACATCCTTGTTTAAAATAAAAAGCCTCCTATTCACAATTCACTTGCAAAGCTCCAGAACGCATGCTGGGAATTATTTTTAAAATAACTTAGCTTGGGAATCAGCGAAAACACACACTGAGTACCTGAAACCTACCGAGGGTGACCGCTGGCAGGGAAGCTATGGTGGAAGAGTCTCAGTCCCAACACTGCTGGCCATGACTTTCTGTCACCTGTATAAAAGCTCAGAACTTCAGGCGACCAGTGTCCAAGTAAGAGGATGCCAATGCCACATGACGATTATGGGCATCCAGAGAGAGTGGTCAGGACCTCACCTGTAGCAGGTCACCTGGAAAACATGCTGCTACCACTGTTTCTCCTGAGCATGACTCCGCCCCCAGAGCACCACCCCCCAAGGACCCCCAGGACCACCGGAGCTTCAGTTCCACCCAGCAGGACACTGAAGCAGCTTAAGGCAGCACGCAGCTGAGTTCTAGCTTGTGGGATAGAAGTAAAGGGCTTGCGGAGTAGGCAATGCGCAAGCAAGTTAGAGTGCTAATGTAAGAAACTGGCCTGATCTTAAAAAACACAGGGCATCCTGTGGGCACTCTGGATCTCTGGCTTCCGTCTTCCTTAGCAGGACAAACAGGATCTTCATCCTCGAAGTCCTCCCAAGCACTCAGCCACCTCTTCTTCACCTTTGCCCCACACCTGGGTCTTGCATATATGGTGCTATGCTTTGGAATCTGCTTTGTAAATCACAGTTTTGGGAGTCTGTAGCTAAATTTATTATTACAGAAATTCTTCTGGATGAAGCAGTTTCATTTTGAAGCTAATGAAGATTTTGTTTTATACATCAGGCCTCTGATCTTTGCTATTGTGAACCTATCTGCAAATTTTACATAGGCTTTTTGTGGGCTATTAAAATAAGTTTCCTAAGTCAAATAGATAAGAGAATGACTCCAGAATAAAAGTTCATCAAGGTAATTAAGACCTTCCAATGAAGGTCTCATTGGAAGTATAGTGTTGGCTCAGGTCCCCAGACCTCACCCTCAGCTCTGTGACATTAGCTCCTTGTCCTTAAGCCTTCCTTCCCAAGTTGCATATCCACACCACCTAGTGGAGGTGGGCAGAGACGTGCACAAATAGCTTACCCATAACAGCCAAAAGGGACTAAATTCGAGTCGACCACACAGTGCACTGACTCTGCTCTGCTAATTTGTATTTGGGAAGGCAGAGCTGTGGTTGGGGAAGTAATTACTGGTTAAAGACAAGCTGTAGACAGCTGTTTGGAAGGACAGTGGTGGCAAACGTATGGACTTGGAAGAGGTTCTGCTCTCTGCTGCTGGGAGTGCACAGTGGATTTCTCAGCTCCTGGTCCCCGGGCAGCTGTTGGACGCTGGGACTGCCAGCCCAGAAGCGCCTGGCATTCCCATCTCCACGTGGCACTTGCAGATCCAGGAGTGTGTTGGCACATGTGTACACGCATGTACACAGAGACAGAGGACATAAATGTGCTCTGAGTTCTCCTGGGGGTCAGGAAGAGAACGCATCTCAAGGAAGTCAGCAAAGGCCCTCCCTGCCATGCAGGGCTCGCCGCCAGCCACATCAGCAGTTCCTCTCATTAGCACCAGTGGAGCTGAGCACCATGGCTGCAGGCCAGACGGCCCTGCAGGCTCCAGTCTTTACATGCAGTACGACCCATATTTTAGGCTGGTGCAGACTAATTTATTTTTTCAGCGTTTTTAATGGACACTTAGATTCTAAGACTGCCTCTCACAGAGTGTCTGCAGTTTTGTTTTTTTACTCTTTTGCAATACCTTGATGAGCTAATGCTTTTAAAAGATTATTAGATCATTTGAAGTACATTTTTATTTAACAGCAGCATTGAACTCACCACGGATTCACCAGGTGCCTAGCCTTCCACGTCGCGCTGTGTTGGGTATTACCAACCTCGCAGGTTTACTGAAGAGATCTCAAGGTCTGTGTTCCAAAAGTGTTTTAGCAAGAGAGTTGCCTTCATGTGAACTGACTGCATCTAGATCTGAAAGGTACACAGCCCTGGGTGTGCTACTGGAGCTTCTAGACAGGAAGGAAAGGACGTTTCCTTCCTACAACACCACCTTATACCGCGGATTGAACCTGGAGGTTGAAGGTCCATGGAAACGTGTCTCCATCAAAGTGTGAGGAAGATTCCGCAAATGGTCTGCAGCCCTGGGCGCTATGTGCTGAATCTAAATATCACAAGGGATGTACGTCTTGAAACCCACAATCGAACAAATGTTTCAATAGTTTAAGAATAGTCTAGGGGCTGGAGCGGTGGCTCAGCGGTTTCGGCGCTTGCATGGCAAGCACGAGGACCCGGGTTCAAACCCCAGCACCACGTACACAACTGAGTGTTGGAGCAACTGAGGCCAAGTGAAAAACTTAATAAAGTTGTTTCTCTCTTTCTCTGTCTCTCACTGTCCCTCTCTCTTTAAAAAAAAAAAAAAAAGAATAGTCTAGAATGCACACCATATATAATATTATATTATGTATAATTTTATATGATATACATTTTATAATATAAATATTGTTTGAGTTATTTCAAATATTAGCTGTATTTGGCCATAATCATTTGGAATTACATATATTGAATGTGTACCTTGCAGTTCTTAAATGTGAATGATTTCAAGCTCATGGTGGCCTGAGCAGCCCTGACCACTGCAGAGAGAGGCACCCAGGTTTTGGAAGTCCCCTGGCTGCCCTTGCCTGCCCCAGCAGGCTTCTTGCTTCTGATTACCTCCTGAACCATCCAGTTGTCTTCCATTCCCCTCCCCTCATTTACCTCCTAACTGCAGCTGCACCTGCCATCTCCACGAACCCCTCTGCTCGTGGGGCTCAGTTCCTCAGTTTCACTCCCAACTGAATTCCAGGTTTGGTCCTTATGCTTGAAGACGATTGACCCCTGACCTCTCCATCAGCTGCATCTTGGATCTTGACAATTTTGGCTCCAGGACACTGGCCCAGGCTTAGGGCTCCCGCTGTAATTCTTGGAATCTTCAGTACCAGCGAATCCTTTGGTGTCCTGGGCTCTCAGCTTCCTCTTCTCTGGGAACTTGTCCTGTTACATCCATTCCCCAGTTGGTAGCCCAGACTTCCTCACATCTGCAGTGCTGAGTTGCATCCGTCTTCCCATCTCCTCCCACCAGAACAGCAGAGCCCTTGGGTCCTGTGGGCCTCCTCCCCTCAGTTCACCTCTGAGGTTCCTCCCGCCCTCTGTGTGTCCTCAATTCACTTGCTGCACTCAGTGACCACTCCCTCCTAGGCGTCAGGCCAGCAGCCAGGCCAGGCTGGAGACTCCCACCTGTGCAGCTGTGCCTCCCTATCAGTGACCACAGAGCTCAGAAACAGCTGCTCCACGTGAGCCCTCCCTTCCACCCCACCACAGCTCCCATTGTGTTTTGGAGCAGAACTCCCTGCAGGAGCAGTCGATGGCTGTTGCCCCAAACTTCTCTCCTCTGATGCTCTTCTGACTCATCCCACCACACTCTGTTCCACTCAAACTGTCTCTGTGCAGGCCAGGGGCAACCACCTCACCCATGCATCAACGCTTCCTAGTAGCCCTGGGCGCAGCTGGTCATGACTTCCTCCCTGAAACGGGTCCTTGCCCCTCCCCCACACATTTCTTCTTCCTCATCAGCTTCGGCTCATGTCCTGTCTGGACAGGTGTCCCCTCATGTCCCTACTGTCTACACCTGGAGCAGCATGGCTCCTTGCCCACTTCACTGCGCTGTGTGCTGGAGAGAGAATCTCATGGCGTGGCCACCAGCATCTCCACTTCCATCCTGGTCTCTCCTGGGCTCCCTGTTGTAAATCCAGCCTCTGGCCCAGCATGTGGCTTTGCCATCTGACTGGCATTGTCATGCACTTGCCTGGACAGGAACTCACAGCCCCTCCCTGCCGCCCCCACACCACCGCACAGGCTCTTCTTCCCTGGACACATTTGCCACCTCTAGGAACCTGAGTCACCGACCTCCTTGCTTCTCATAGCTTCAGTTAGTAAATGAGGTGGCTTCCAGTGTTAAAGTTCAACCTAGATTAACCACAGGTAACCTGCCAGGACTTTCCCCTGCTGGCCCCTCTTCCAGGAATGAACTGCCCCAGAATCCCTCCCGGATGTTCCTTCCTTTCATTCTCCTGGAACTTTTTGGAAGCCCTGTCTTGCCCTGCACTCCATGACTGGCCTCCCACTCCCACGCACCCCACTCTGCGGTTCACATTTTCTCCTGGACCTCTGGCCATGGGGTAGGCCATGCATTTCGGTCACAATCTTGCTTCTGACACTGACATCTCCCCAAGCTTTAGCAGCCATAGACAAAGGGGTTTGGGTCTGCTTCACCCAGAGCTGAGTATATAATCCCTAGAATGCGTCTGTTAGACAGCACATAGATCAACATAACACTGATTTTACGAGAAAACAAATGCAATAGATTCATATTTGTATTCTGTCACTTTAATGCTTGCAGCCTATGATAATGTGAAGGTAACTTTTAGTACTAACTTAAATTTAGCATAGTTGTCTGCAGAAGTGACTGTAAACACCCTCCAAGTAAACCAATATTCCAAATTTTGAGTGGATTAAAATTTGTATTATTTATTGCAATCCACTTATCAAAAATCCGTAATAAACTATTTTTATATTTTTAAAAATGGATTCATAAACAGGCATTTATAAGACAATCATTGCAATTTCAGTATTCCTAGATCAGCCTTCTGGGCAAGTGTATAACTTCAGGGCATCCTCTCCATATTGGGATATGCAGTAAACACGCGATTAGGTTGGATTAGTCCCCTTGTATGCACTTGCCCGCCCTCCCCTAGCCACCTCCCTCTACTTGTGGTCACCTTTCTACTTCCATGGCATTCCTTTCTCCCATTTTTCCTCCATCTATGTGGGAAAATATATGGTACTTTTCTGAGCCTATGTTGCTTAAAATTGTGGTCTCAAGTTCCATCCATTTTCCTGGAAATGGCATCATTTTGTTCTTCCTTATGTCTGAGCAATATGCCAGTGTGTTCCCATACCACATGTTCCTCATCCAGACATCCATTGACAGGCACCCAGGTTGGATCCGATCCACAGTGGCTATTGTGATTGTCCTGCAATAAGACGGGAGTCCATGTATCCTGACCTCATGCTGAGTGGGATTCTTTTGGACAAATACTCTGGTATACCTGGGCCATTGGAAGTGACCCTTGAAGGGATATTTCTAAGGAGTCAACAGTACCTCCCGTTTCCGGCTGTGGAGCACATCTTTCTCAGCAGCCCAGAGCTACAGCCCAGGGCCACCAGGGCTCCCAAACCCAGAGCTCTTCATCTTGGACACCACTGTGACCTTGCACGGGTAGCAAACCTCAGGGAGAAGGAAACCCAGGCAGTCCCGGGAGACTGTGCTGCCATCTGCAGGAAGGGTGACAAGGGCTGGGAACCCAGGCAGTCCCGGGAGACTGTGCTGCCATCTGCAGGAAGAGTGACAAGGGCAGAAAACAAGGCAGTACTGGGAGACTGTGCTGCCATCTGATCTGCAGGAAGGGTGACATGAGCTGAAACCCAGGCAGTCCTGGGAGACTGTGCTGCCATCTGCAGGAAGGGTGACATGGGCTGAAACCCAGGCAGTACTGGGAGACTGTGCTGCCATCTGATCTGCAGGAAGGGTGACATGGGCTGAAACCCAGGCAGTCCTGGGAGACTGCTGCCATCTGCAGGAAGGGTGACATGGGCTGGTAGAAATGGGAAATGGGAGCTTTTAGGGCTCTTTTCTCAAATGATCGATTACCCCAAGACCTGAAACACAGGAGGTGGCCCAGGTCGGGCAGCCTCTAGGTCCTGTCAAGTTGGGGCAGCATTGAAAAGCCACCGGGTGAGGAATACCAAGAGGACTTTAACTTTGTCATCTGGCAGTCGAGGAAGCCACTTACCAGCCCTGCATTTTCTAAGCATTTCATTTTTATTCTAACATTTCTTAAAATAGTGCAGAAGTTTTAAACCTCTTATACTGAATATAAATACAAATATGAGGACAGTGGAGATGGAGAAATAAGTTTAATAGAGATGATGCCTAATATCACAAAAAATTTAAAACAAAGGTGAGTTTTAGTCGGTAGTAATATTAAAAATATCAGAGCTGGCACTGATCTAAAAGCTGCCCCTTGTGCCGGGACACTGTGAGCCCCTTGCCACGGCAGCGGGCAGCCCCTCTGGGCCAGGCACTCTTCTGCGCATCTACTTCACTCCTGTAATTCTTATGAACAGCTATGAAGCTAATAATCTAATGATTACATCCTGGTTTGCAGTGTGGAAACTAAGGCACGAGATGATCAAGCGCTTTGCCCATGGCACAGGAGTATGAGATTACAGTGGGCCGGGCCAGCTGAGGGCCCCGTGTCAGTGCCACAGAGGTCCCGGCTGTCCTCCCCTGCAGTCAGGGCTCCTCTGGATGCACCCTTGCTTTACACCATTCATCAGAGAGGACAAACTACACAATGAGTGCTTCAAAGGAGGAGGCTGACGGTCCACGGGGAACGGGGTGTTAACAGATGCCATCTTAATGCATCAGAGGTCTTCCGCCCAGCGCTTTAAATTCTGGTGCAAGCTACAGACTAGTGATCTGAAAGAGGGTGCCCAACCTCAGCTCCCACCGCTGAAACGAGGATTCTGATTCCCCACTCTAGTCGGCCCTAAACCATCCCGCCTGAGCCCGCTTCGCCTCCTTCCATCAGTGTTCTTAGAGTGGCCTTCTGTTCCAATGACTCGTCCTGCACAGAGCAGGAAGGCGACTGGCTTCTGTTAGATCTGCCTGCTGTAAACAATGCCAGTGGTTTTATTTTTGGTCTATTAGTGAAATGACAGCACTAATTCATTTCACAGAGGGACCAAACAGCTGTCAGATGGCAGTGAGCGTCATGACCCCATTGTGCTGAGCAGGCCTTTTTCACAGGACAATTTTACACCCTAAGGTGCCCACATCCTTCCCAAATGGTGCAAAGGACTCCTGGGGCCTTTGCCTTCGGAGAGCAACCATAAAGGCCCAAGCTACTCACAGTGGGCCTCCGGCGTTAGCTCACCACATTCACAGAGCCCGAGGTTAGGAAATGCAAGTGACCAATTGGATGACCCACGACACTCCACTCCCTGCCCCAGCCACATGAACAGGGTCCTGGTAGTCACATGCACGGATAAATCTAAGCACCCTCTGGGTAATCATTGCACAGAGATAAGAACTTCGACTACATTTCATCATGAGGCATATAAGAACTCTGGGAATTGAAATCAGAAGACTTCAGCAGGTATGTGAGCGTTTGAGAAGAAAACACTGGCACGAAGCCATTGGAAGGCTGGGGCTGGGGAGTCAAGAGGACCTGCAGTCACCCCTCTTGCCACACAGCTCCTTGCTCAAGCTCTGTGCATACAGATAATGCTGGGGCATGTGTTGACGGCCAACCCAGACACAAAGACTCAATTTACTGAAACTCCTGAGCTATCTGATGTCAGAGGAAGGCAGCTATCAAAGCTGTCTGGTCAGCAGTAGCAGAACTCGCAAAACGGACACTGTAGACATCGCTCTTCCAGAGGACACTGGCTTGAGGGCCAATTGTGCAGTACTGAGAAAGTGGGATAGATAGTGGAGTCAAACTAACATGGAAGGAAAGGATATCTTGGTGCCAGAAATTAAAACACACTCTATGGCCCTCTGCTTCTGCTCTTTGCAAATAAAGTTTTATTGGGACACAGCCATGTTCCCTTGCCTTAGTCTCTGTGGTTCCTTCACACTCTGTAGCAGAGTTGAATAGCTGGACACATACAGATGGCTGCATAGCCCAAGATATTTACTCTCCAGCCTCTCTGAGAGCTTGCCAGTCTTCCTCAAGAAACCTGTGTCACAGCTCTTTCCCGAGGCAGGGTGTCAATGTGACTTTTAGAAAATTTCCTTTCCCTTAGAATAACATATTTACCTATAAGGCTTTAAGGATTAAATGGAAAATAACATATCATAAGATCTTTTTTAAGACTTTAAAGTGTTGATGTGACTATAGATTCATAGGCAAAACGGTAACTTGTACTAAAACTGGGGAAAATTTAAACAACTGATTTCAGCATCTCTGAAATGCAATCCAAATATGTTATAAAATGCTAATGTTGTGCTATTGCAATGTTGGATTGCAGTATACTGTTGTAGCTAATTCATTTAAATTTAGACCTTCAAAATGTTGGTATTGGTTTTATACAGTAGTTTATAAATTAAATGATAACTCAGTTTTCCAGGAACATCATCAGTAAGTATATGAAGATTAATTTTAAATACATGTTAACTAGTTCCTTTGACTCTGTGAACTTAAGTAATACAAATAAAAATTTGCTGTCACTACACTTAGATGAAGATGGAACTGTTCCCATGACTCATACAGCTAAGATTTTCTTCTAAAAAAAAGTCAAGTAAATACATAAATTTTGATATACATGTCAGTATTTTGACATATGGAAGTTTCTGAGCAAGTGTGAAAGTCTTGAAAAATGAAAAAGGAGGCAGAATGTTGAAACCCCATCCTAATGAGCTAAGATGGTAATGCATCCAAAGCTGAAACGTTCAGCATCTTATTCCTGCACAAAATCTCACATTTGTTTTCCTCCTACACCCTGGCAGATCTGCAGGAGGAAACTGAAATGTCCCACACACCAGCTGTCCATTCTCCCACCCTCCTCTCCTCCCCAAATGTAGCTTTCCACTCCATTATTCTAATATTTAAAAACATGTTTTGGGAAAAATACATGCCTGATTGAAGAAACAAAACCTAAACCCACAGATATGTTTGATGAAAATGACTACCATAGCTTCATCTGATGTATACAGGTTCATGCTGCAGGGTGAAGGAGCCCTAGGGCATTCCTTCTTCATCCAGTCGTGTTGTTTCCCCCACAACTAGGCTATGAATGGAATGCGAGCTTATGCCATGAAAGCACAAATATCTTCAAGGAAGCTACTTAAGACAAAGGGAGGCCACATGCACTTTCAGCATGCAGGTGCTGGCACCTACTCTCACAGGAGTCTTCATTTTCGCTTTTACAGAAAGTACTGGGAGAATTGAACATGCCATGAATTATATTTGAAACTTTAATTTCCCCTCCATCTCTCATTCTTCAGATCAAGGCTTCTACTCCCTTGCAGGCACCTCCTATCTAGGTTCATATTTCCTGATTGGCATGAAGGAAGGAGATGTGAAGTGTGCAAATGAAGGACTATTGATTGGATCACGGAAAACACACAAAGTTGTGGTGCAATTTCATGTGGAACCTTTGCCAGTTGTTCAATAAAGTTACTGCTTCACTTTGTGGAAAACAAGAATAAACTGATAATTCCCCATGTCTCTAGACATGAACCTTGTAGAGGTAAACTTCAAATTCAAGATCAAGTGAGGTTGGAAGGTGCCAGTCTCTAGATACATCCAAGGAAAACAACAAACAATAAAAAGAAGAAAGAAACAGCAGAATTAAGTTAAGCATGCTTAGGTTAGAAACGTTACCTGCCAACCTCACGTAACAAGAATATCAGAAAGGATAAGACACGTACGTGATAAGTGCAAATTCAGAGACAGAAATGAACTCTGAAACTCCGTAGACTTCTTTAGGGACTCTGCAGATAAAACTTATATATGTACCTCTTTTTTTTTTTTTTTTAAGAATGAAGGACAGAGAGAGAGAGACAGAGAGAATCAATTTTTATTGAGTTTTTCACATGGCTGTCATTGCTCTGACACTTAGTTGTGTACGTGGGTGCTGGGGTTTGAACCTGTGTACTTGCATATGCCAGGAAAGCGCTGTAACCATTGAGCCACTGCTCCAGCCCCCATGTACCTTTTTTTAGAACGTGGATGCACACCGATCATTGAATTCTCTAGATGTTAGATAGTGAAGTCTGTTTTAAAAATCTTATCATATACATATGGCTACAGATAAATTATATTCAATGTAATGTACATATGTTTCACTAAAGGACTTTAAAAGTAGATATTTCTTTACCTCTAAAAATGAATTTATTCTAGAACTATAATACATTTTGCCCTAATTTTAATATTTAGTGCTTCTTTTCAGCATTCTTGGTTCCTTTTCTTTTAATTCAAAGTATGCCTGTGTTTTCATTTGCTACAATCCAATCTGATATCATTCCCTCACATCTTCTTGGATTGCCTCAAATTGCCTATACTTGGAAGCAAGTCTAAAAAAAAGTAATGTCCCCTTTCCTCAGTGTTTCATACCTTATATTCTTGTTAGTTTGAAAATAAAATATCAACACATTAACAACAAAAGCACAGCAGAGCAGAACTATCTACATGAGATTAAATTTGAGAAGAACAGAAAATAACCTTGGCCACAATGCACACATTGCTGGCTGCTTCTGGAACCAAGAAGTGCCACTCAACAGGAATGGTGGGTCCTCTGTGTGCTGAGAAAGCACAGGATCATCACTGGGGAAGTCAGCTGGACAAACAGACAGAGCTCAGAGGAGCGGGAAGAGAGGTGGACATGACTATCCCAGGAAGGAGCAGAAAGGAAATTAGCACAAAAGGGAGAGGAACATCACACTGAAGAATGCTGCCCAATTCACAATTAAAAGACAAAACCAATTCATTGACCCTAGCACTTAATTGTGGTGTCAAGCCATCAAAGCTTGCTGATGGAGAGGTCACCTAATCTGTTTGAAGTCACATTTTAAGGATAAGAAACTGAGAAAGAGAGAGGGAGAGGAATATGTCTCATTTTTACTTATAAAGTTTCATTTTAAATAATGATCACATTTTACATTCCAAACATTACCTAAGATTACCTATTATCAAATACTGTTTATGTATAGGCATATGAACAATATGTGTATGTCACAAAAGAGTGATTGGAAAAATGAATAAAAAAGTGAAAATATTGGGAGATTATTGTTTACAAAGGATGAAATTCTAATTATAAACCAGATGAAATATGTTAAGGAATGGAAGTACAACTGCTCATGGTTTGGGAATCCCTTCTCAGTACAAATATAAACCACTCCGATCTTATTCCTAAGTGATGTTTTTGAAGATGGCTTTTCTGTGGAATGACCTTGCCTTTTCCTGTGTTCCTTTTAGACAGGCTATGCTATTACTTTCTGTGAGGGTAGATTTGCAAAGAGTATACATTTTCTTTTATTAAAAAAATACAACTGCAGTGCTGGTCTTAGAACTCATTAACTCGATGATTTGAAAAAATAGTTCAAAAAACTTTTAATTACCTGGTTCAACTTTTCATTCAATTTCCAGTTAAGAGCCAGAGATCCACTTAAGAATATTAATTTACACATCATCTTGAGGAATTTCTTCCTTTATAATGCTCATTATCTATCTTTCTCAGTGTTCAGTGCAAGGAGCTAAATAATGCAGTCATACAGAAAACAATCTAGCGGCACTTCTTCCCTGCCACTCCAATCCCAGTAATTCATATCAGCAAGCAGGCATGCATTTTGCTCTGGAGAATGCTCACACGAGCACTGCGCACGATATGCACATGTCCTTGGAGACATTAGCCTGCACATGCAGCCTCACGTGCCTACACACACAGCTTCATGCATGTATTTACCAAGATGAGACGGTGTGACATTTCCCTTCACTTCTCTGTACCACAGACATCCCAAGTCCCTCAGGCTAGTACGTACAGGTTGAAATGAATTCTCTGCAGTAGAGCTAGAATTTTAAATAAAATTCTTTCTAATGATGCTATTTGAACAACTGCGGTGCACAGCAAGTGCGTGTGTGTGCGTGCGCCTGGGTGAAGGTCACTATCTCAGTTGGCCTCACAAGCAGAATTTATCTTCATGAATTTATGTTGGTCTGTTTCTATGGAATCAGGAAGTAGACTCTGTAGGCTTAGAGCAGATTCATCTCTCAGGGGAAAATGCACATTATGCGTTCAGAACCAATATATAAAATCAAAATGCCAAACTAATAAATCACAGTTCGTTGGAACTAGACTACTCACATTGATATTAATATGACAGTCCCTTTTCTTCACTCTAGGCCTTTATGTGAGCCAAATTGTAACCGGGGGTTTACTTGCTCCCAACGAGAGTCACGAGAGCAGAAACAGGTCACAGAATGAGCTCCAGGACACAGCCCACAGTGCTGCAGGGGAGCAGACCGCAGCCTACCTCTGCACGTACCCTTCCAACCTTTTCATTAGATGGGGAACTTTTGAGAACTCCAAGTCCACAAAGCATTTTTTTCTCAGAAGAACACAAATGCATACAAATGTGGGCATATAATTTCACAGCTACATAGAAACTAGATGGTTTTCCCTGATCCCATCTTAAGAAAGTCAGGTGCATCACAGCCTCACAAAGGGTGAGCGGGTGCCTGTGCCACCACACTGGGTCCTGTGCGTGGGCTGCACGTGCAGCCTTCTGTGGGCGATGCCTTCCTGGTCCTGCTGAGCCGGGCTGGAAGCCGCCTTGCCTCTGACAGAGAGCTTTCACCAGGCCCCAGGCCTGCGCAAACGAGTTTTATCTTTTATTCCTTCATCAGATTGGTCAGCTGCCACAGGTAACAGGTGAGCCTAGGTTGACAGGCTAAATTCTCTTGCTTGGGGCAGCTCTGTGCCTGCTATTTGAGCAAAAGTTGAAATTTTGGAAAATAATAATTTGTCTTTTTTTTGAAATGTTAATATTAACATTCTAAAGGTATTAGTTATCATAATAATTTCATTTTATTTTATGGTGGTAAGAACAGGACATGACAGCTATCCAATTAACACATTTTCAGGGAAACACATGTATGCCAGAGCTACTGAACTTAGGAGACTACTATCTTCAAATGTCATCATACAACCCCACAGTGGTGGTCCCAGTGTACCTGGCACTGCCGACTGGGGACAAGGGGGCCCAAGTACAGGCAGCTCAGCATGAGCAGGATTCGTGTGGCCACCATTGGCTCTGCTTGTAGAGAGAGGACAGGTGTCCCTGCCGAGAGAAGCCAGGGTTCCGCAGCCCAGGACACCAGAGGCCTCGAGGGGAGAGCAGTCCTGCAAGTGGACCACAGCCGCAGCCTTTGTGTCTGCTGTGACTGAGCAGTCAGAGCGGGTACTTGTACGTTGCCCATGCTTGCTGTCACTGTCCTCAGACAGGAGCGCTTGGCTCCTGCCAGGTGTATCCATCCTGCCCCATGCTCTAATTCCGGCTGAGTTTGGGTAATCACTTCAAGGGAGAAATAAATCAGGGCTGACATTCTAAATAAAGCTTTGAGCTTGAAGGGTAATAATCTAGCTGCTCTTTCTAAATCCAGACCCACGGATGTGAAAGGAAAGAAAATTCTGCTTGAGGGATGTGTCAGAGGAAAATGCCAAATGCATTCAGCCAACAAAGAGATGCCCTGGCAGCAAGAGCCCCGCCCGGCCCCAGAGTTGATCACGCAGGCAGACCCGGACCCACAAGGCTCTGCTGCGGGAGTCACTCTCTGCTGAGAGCGAGGAGTGTGTGCAGACACTGGCCACTGTGTTCCACAGAGTAAACGCACCATAAATGAAGAGAGGAGGATTAACTCGGTCTCCATTTATAAGGGTTCAATTTGGTGGCTGAGATGGAGGCAGTTCTGCTTTAGAGAGGATCAGTGGTCTGTTTTGTGGTTCACAGATTCTCTTGGTCTTTCCATCACTCCAATGCCCTTGTAGAAACTTCTAGATGACAGGGAACCCTAATCAGAGAGAAGTCAAACTCAATTCTTTCAATTGTAACTTTCATCAGCAGTTTTTATTTTAGGTTTTGAAGGAAAGAAACTTGAACTACTTGCTAAAATTAAGTTAGGAATGGGTAGATTATTTTTTAAAAATTCAATGCTTACGTCATAGTTTTACATAATAGTGTGGTTCATTTTGACATAGCATCCATGCATGAAATCTTACTCCGTCCTTTTCAGTCTCCAGTACAACCTCTATCCCTCCTCTTCTATCTCACCCTATTTTTCTTCCTGTACTCTACTACTTCTTTCTGCTTCTTTATTACTTTTTTAAATTGGTGCTGTAAGGATAAGCATGCACATGGAATTTGTTGTGATATATTCATATACGTGACAGCATAATTTGGTCCATTTCATCGCTCCGTTCCTCTGTTTCCTACCCTTCCTCTCTTCCCTCCTGCCCACTTCCTCTATTCTCTAGTCTCCCTTTTTCCATGTGAACCCATTTCTTCCGTTTATTTTGATCTCGCTTCTGCTCTGAGAGCAACCTTTGACCCTGGACTTTCTGAGTTTGGCTTATTTCACTTAACATGGTGTTCTCTTGTTCCATCCATTTACCAGCAAATGGCTCAATTTAATTCTTCTTTATGGTTGAGTAATACTCCATTGTGTATATGTTATACTTTCCTGATCCATTTTTCCCTTGACAGGCATCTGGGCTGGTTCCATAACTCAGCTATCACGAATTGTGCTGCTATAAACAATGAAGTGGCTGTGTCACTCCAGTATGATGATTTTAATTATTTTGGATAAATACTAAAGAATGGGATATCTGGGTCACGTGGTGGCTCCATTCCAAGTTTTTTGAATAATCTTCACGCTGCTTTCCAGAGCGGTTGCACTAACTTTTAGTCACACCAGCAATGTGCAAGTGCACCCCTCTTGACATGCCCTAGCCATCATTTGTTCTTATTTGTACTCTTGATGGCTGCCACTCTAGCTGGAGTGAGATGAAATCTCCAAGGAGCTTTGATTTGCACAGCCACTATTACCACTCCTGTTCAATGTAGTTCTTGGGATTCTAGCCAGAACAGTCAGGCAGGAGAAGGAAATTAAAGGGGTATAAATGGGAAAAGAAGTCAAATTTTCTCTGTTTGCCAATGACATGATCCTATATCTGTAAGATCGCAAAAGATTCTACCAGAAGATTTATAGAATTGACAAATGAATTTAGAAAAGTATCCTGATACAAGTACAACATCTATAACCCAATCCCTTTCCTATATTCCAATAATGAGTCTGTTGGAGAAAGAAATCAGGAAAACTACTCCATTCACAAAAACCTAAAAAAAAAAAAAACACTTGGGAATAAATATAACCAATGAGGTGAAAGACGTTTGCAATGAAAAGCACAAATACTGAAAACAAAGTGAAGAATACCCTAGAAGACCTTAGAAAGACCTCCATATTCCTGGACAGAATCAATATTGTTAAAATGGCCATACTAACAAAAGATTATACAGATTCAAAGGACTTCCCATCAAAGTACCAATGACATTCCTCATAGAACTGGGAAAAACAATCCCAAAATTCATTTGGAAGAGTAAGAGCCCCAGAGTAGCCAAAGCTATCCTGAGCAAGAAGAGCAAGCAGGAGAGTCACACCAAGGGATCTGGAGTAATACCAGGGTGGCAGCAGCAATCAGCATCGCACTGGCCTCAAGACAGACATGAATACCAACGGAATAGAAGCTACCAAGACAAGCCCACGGAGTATCGGCCCACTGATACTTGACAAGGTGCCAAAAAAATGCCAGAGAAAATACAGCCTTTTAAACAAATGGTGCTGGGAAAACCGGACACCCATATGTAGAAGAATGAAATTCGATCCCTGTCTCTCATCTGGACCATAAGTCACCTCAAAGTGGATCAAAGCCAGGAATCACACCAGGATCTCAGCAACGCTAAATTCTGTCTTTCACTAAAATGATAATTGTATATATTTGCAGGGCATGATGGTTGCTTTCAGTACAGATACCTCATGCAATGAACAAGTACAACCAAAATATATTTAATAACCATTACATCATGGGTTCAACATTTCTTTGGGGTAGGGTCATTGGAAACCCTCTCCTCCAGCTGTTTGGAAATATATACTACCTATGTTTAACCAGTCACCCCAGCATGCAGCTGAACACTACAACTTATTACCCCTACTTGTAACTTTGTGACCTATTGCTCCCTGTTTTTATAAAAAGGATTCTTTGAATATTTACCATGACAAAAGGGAAGGATTTGTATTTTTCTTAGACTCAATTTTTACTCTCAATGTTGTAAGAAACACATCACAAAGAGAAGGGATATTAAGTGCCATCTGATGGCTCAAAAGTGAAACAGCAATTCAGCATTCGCCGAATTCACCTATCCTTCCTCTCTTTGCATGTATTTTAGACAATGAAACAATGAATTATGCACCAAAAGTTGACAAAATTGTAAAATCAAGTCATATATGATCAAAAAACCGCTACGCTTTATTTCTTAGTCCATTGAAATGAATTCAGCTTTCTTGAGACTTCTCACACTACAAGTTTTCTGACTCATGTGTGAAACAGCCCAGACTCCTGACTGCTAGGGAGCCCAGGCAGAGCTGGGCCAGGCTCTCTGGGACTCTGAGAAGCCGGTCCCCTCCTCCTCTGGAACCTGGCTCCCCCAACTGAACCTTGCCTATGCATTCCCCTCTCCTGTCATTTTAGACCTATCATGCTCAAGACAGCTCATTTGTTTTTCTTCACATTCTTGCACGTCCCCCCAACCCAGATATGTCCTCGTGTTAAGGGACAGACAGATGCAAATGGTAGGAACACCAATTCTATAAAATAGGCCCATTGTGCTGAGACCACTTGCTTTTTTCCAGAAAGCAGTTTACCTGCAGCCTTTGCTAAGGACGCTCCCTGCGTCCTCCAGCCTAGGCTATGTCACATTCCTCAGCAAATGACCTGTTGTCTGCAGGAGAAATGCACACCCAGTTAATGTCCGTAAGAGAAACCCAAGTTACCCTGAAGGGGGAGACTTCTGTAACCAGATCATAAAACTCAGGGAGATTAGGATAATTTCTCCTAACCAGAAACTCTGTAATAATATATAGGTAAGAATCCAGGTAGAATGGGTAAGCATGGGTCAAGGTGACTTCGAGTTGACATGGCACTGAGGACTTGAAAGTCTGATGCCATCCTGCTGTCAGTCAAAAGTCAAGAGGTGATCCTGGGTGCAATTTTATGGAAATGAGTCTGGTATCCCTAGTAAAAGTGGTTCAAGATAGGCACATTGCTCCTCTCCTTTCTGAGAGGACCCACCGTCTCCCTGGAGTGTCCCCCTTTCCCTTTTCCCATCCCTTCAATAAACTCATTCCTGTTAGTCTCAGCAACGTGTCTGAAATCTTTTGACTGATTGCAATAACTGGGGTTTGAAGGGGGTCTTTGCAGCACCCCAGTTTCCCAGAAAGCCCAGCTCCGTAACACTCCTACTGTGTGCCTTCCTTCAGAACTAAAGTTCATGGCCTGGCACAAAGCAGGCATTCAGCACCTGAGCGTTGCAACCACGTGCTTCCAGAGGAAGCCAGAGTGGGCTCTGAGGATCTCCAGCTGGTCCAGGTGGAGATGGCCTTCCCTAGCCCTCCTGCTCTTGAAAAGCAGAGCCTAGGCTACACTGACCTCTGTCCAGGTGACTGTCACTGCCTTCAGCAGGGCTGGAGACAGGCACTGTTCTCCAATGGGCTCTGTTCCCCAGATGCTGCGGGAGAGCCCGGGAAGTAGTGAGGGAGAGAAAGCAATGATTCCGTGGTCATGCATCTCTGTGTGAGCCTGGACATTCACATCACACTGCATGTGGGAGAGGGTGGTGAGCGTATGAAACACGACTTCTGAAGCTATGCAGAAATGGCTTAACTTCTGCTCCCACCTCAGTGCTTACAGGACCTTGAGAAACTTAATTACTGTAGTTTACTGCCCCACCATCTCCACCTTAGAGGGTGAAGTCTTGCAAGGATTGCAAACAGGAAGGCATGAGGAGCACAATGCAATCCTGGGCATCCATCCATCTATCAATCATCTACCACCTGGCTGCAGGGGCATACACTTCACCTGGCAGAACACCTGCTATCCTTGATAGCACAAATGATTCCAAGACAAAGGCAAAGCCCACAGAACTCCATGGAATCCAAGGGGGTCCCTTAGATCATCTCTACCAGCAATCACTTTCCCCACTTCAATAAACAAGCTCTTTATTATATGAAAAGCAATTTCCTGCCATATGCAAAGCTTTGCTCTTTAGTAATGTTGAATCCCTCCACACTGTGCCTGTAGGATTTACTCTTTAAAATAAATTCTGATAATCTCAGATTCTGATAATTTCATGCATCAAATATAAAGCCAATATATTTGGAGATGGTACCTTGAGAAGCTGAGATAAACACTGAAAGTGTGAAATCAGTATTTTCTGGTCCACATGTTGGAGACCTGAGTGTTAGACAGTCCTTCTCTTTCCTGCACCGCATTTTAACTGCACTTAGTGAGTACTAATTCCCTCCACTGGCTTGGCAAAAGTCAAGGAATCCATGGTGACCTTTCTTCTGCCTTGACCATTTCATTACCACAAAGAATACATAGCAAAATGCATACCCTTTTCATTCATGTTTTTTTTTAAATTTGCCATTACATGAATAAAGCATTTGTTAATATTTAAAAATAAGATTTGGTTCCAAATCTATGGAATTGTCTTAATTTTTGAGAAAGTTCTATATGTGGTGAAGTATTGATCCCAGTGAATAAACACTGTTCATGCTATTTTGACTTAGAGAGTTGGGTTTTTCTATCCAAATGTAAGTTACATTGTACACAAATTTTATGTTTCACAAAATACTGAATCACACAAAAATATAATTTCAAAGAAAATTTATTTCACTTAAAATAAAAAATCCCTAAAAAAAGAAAAACCCTAAGTTATGGTAAATAACTCACAAAAAATAAATTTTAAAAATAAAATCAGGGGGCTGGAGCAGTGGCTTAGCAGTTATGATGCTTGCCCGGCATGCACAAGTACATGGATTCAAACCCCAGCACCTACTTACACAACTAAATGTCAGAGCAACGAAAGCCATGTGAAAAACTGAATAAAAATTGATTCTGTCTCTCTCTCTCTCTCTCACTGTCTTTCTCTCTTTAAAAAAATAAAAAATAAAAATAAAATTACGGGCTGGAGTGGTGGCTTAGCAGTTAGCCCTTGCCTGTCAAGGCTACCATGAAGTGTCACAGCAACGAAGGCCACAGGAGAAACTAAATAAAATTGATTCTTTCTCTCTCTCTTTCCTCTCACTGTCCCTCTCTCTCTTAATATATATATATATATGATCAATGTCTACATTATTCGAAGTCAATATACGAAAAAGTTACCCAATATTTTATAAATATATGAGAAGATTTTTGGAAAAACATAAAAATGCACATTAGCAAATTTTATTTAAAAATAAATGGTTAAGTTTCAGAATCAGATAATCAAAACACTTAGTCTAGAATTTTTCACCATACATTCACCAGTGTTTCTAATATTTTTATTATTAAATTACTAAACATTTTTATTATTAAATTATTGTAACTAAAATGAAGACGCTTTAGAAAATATGAGCATTCCTTTCTAAAACCCACAAACAGAAGCAGGGCCTTCTCCAGCACTCCAGGTGGCTGTGCTCCCTGCGTCCTCCAGCCTGAGCTTTTCCATGTTCCCATACATCAATTTCCTTACCTCCCAGGTGATGTCTTTTTTAGAACACAGATAAGCTTAATGACAAAAGTAATTATATTTTAGTTAACTAAATCCTGAAAGAAGATGCACAAAAAATAGGAATTAAGATTATTTATGGACATAGTACTTCAAATTTGGGTGCATATGGAAATTTTTATATTAATTTGTCCCATTTTAAATCATACATAATTTTAATATGTTCTGTTATAGAATCCATTGGCGATTTATGTAAATTTAGCCCGCAATGGAGAATAATGTCCAAGGAACTAGCAAATAAATATTACAGAGCACTCAACTCAGTAACTTCAATTTCATTCTGCATTCACCAGTAAAAATGTGCTGACTTCAACAGCTATGAAAGCACGTGTTCAGATTCCAAGGGTCCACACTCAGAGAACACGACTGTGGGCAATGTTAGAAGAAAATTTTGAAGGGTTTCCCTTTGATTTCCTGAGTGAAATTCAATGGCTGAACACATTAATTGGAATATTTTAATTTATTGTTTTCATACTCATCATGTACCTTAATATTCCCACATTTGAATAATAATTTTTGTAAATAATGTTTATTCAGTATTACTGCCAAAAGCATTTGGGTTCACTGCCAAGGTTATCTTGTTTACACAGATCTGGGAAGTTTGGAAGATTTCCTCTGATGCAGCCAAGGAATTTAAACTAAAATTGTAAACAGCACTCTGGTAATACTAAATAAATATTAATTTTAATGGGAAGAGAGCAGTGCTACTATAGAAATTTATTTTTAATAGTTGATTTAGTATTTTAATCTAAATTCAAATTCCTTTAGAGCTCTTGGATAATACATCAAAATTTTATTATATTATTTGGCTCAAAAATTATTAGATGGGCAATCTCTTCAAATAAAAATGAGTAAGATAGAAGAAATCTGAATCATCACAAGAACGTCTGTTCCAAAACCGTCTGAAACCTGTCTCTGGCCACTGGGATCCTACTTTATGTGCTCACCTAATAGGTATTCTGCATTTGATCACATGCCTGTGATCCCCCCCACCCCCAAGGAGAGAAGGACAATGAGAAAGAGAGAGGAAAGAGAGGATCAATTTCATTTAGTTTTTCATGTGGCTTCCCTTGCTCCAACGCTTCATTGTGTACTTGGTGCTGGGGTTTGAACCTGCATTCTCCCACTTGCCAGGCAAGCGCTGTCACTGCTGAGCCATGGCTCCAGCCCCAGGCCTATTCTTTTTATGCATTGTCCTTAATGAAGGCTTAGCTTTCATCCAGGACTGGTTGGGTGATGCACAGTTGTCTGTTCCCTGCAGAACTTGGTCCTATCCACAAGGTGGTGGCTGCAGTGAGAGCTGACCCCATGCAGAAGAGCCCCCTCCCCCAGGCTTGCACTGGGACTATGGTGGTTGCTAATTGCTCTTGATAGTGTTCTTCCATTTTCCCAGGAGAACTTTAAGCCAATTGAGGTATGTTTTAAATAGAGGTATTAAATATTGGAGGTAATTTTGGCTTTGCTCACAAAGTACCTTTGTATTTTAACTGTTCTTTTTAAAATTTTCTTTCAAAATACTGGCTTATATTTACTTACAAATATCAGACAACATTATAATGTCATTATTCAAGATCTAAATTATACAAAAGCTTTTTCATACATTTTTAAAAGCATATTTAATTTAATTTGCAGTTCAATTTATTTTTCTAGTCATTTTTTCCACTTGATCTTTTTGAATAACATGAAAATATTTCCCCAACAGAGCCAGCCTCACCAATCTTTTTGAATATACCACCATGACAGCCAATGAAACCAATGGTATTCCACAAAGACTTGATAGAATTTTTTTGCCTGTCAATTACTCAACATCACCCATTTCTGTGCCATTAACTGTAGGGAATCCAGCACAACATGGGGTCAAGGTCAGGAAGGAGAGGGAAGCAGGCAGGCTTTCTAGAGTAGAGGAGCAGGATCAGCCTTCTGAGCAGCTATCACGATGCTTACTG
The DNA here is from genome assembly GCA_004027875.1 of Aplodontia rufa. Classification (NCBI taxonomy): domain Eukaryota; kingdom Metazoa; phylum Chordata; class Mammalia; order Rodentia; family Aplodontiidae; genus Aplodontia; species Aplodontia rufa. Next base: position 4,261 of record PVKS010013310.1, on the reverse strand, counting down.
GACACAGCGTGCCACAGCGGGGTACTATGAGTTGCTTCAGTGATGCTTTTACAAAGTTAAGCAAAAAAGAAATTATGTGTAGGGTTTATAGGAAGCACTACATAGGTATAAAGGAATTTGAAAGATAATAACACCCATTAATCTTAAGCTAGCATGTTACTTCCCAAAGATTCAATTATTCCTTGATGGTAATTAACTTAAAGTTGATTAACCCTTTCCAGACACTGAAGCCAGTTGATGCACAAATGCAGTGGCCTCAGAGACACTGGGTTAAAGAGCAGTTCATCCTCAGTACTGTTGAGTTTGAAGTATAACTTCAAATACAAGAATAAATCCGTGTATTCACACATCTGCAAGAAGAGCAGTCTGTCCCTAGGATATGGAACCATCTTGTACAGCATATTCAGCTGCAGTTACCACGTGAAACTTGGATTTCCCACCAAGCATGTTTGTGCCCAGAGGCACCGAGTATGACAGATAATAACATATGCAGGTATGGAGCAGCAGAGGTCAACACCCACAGTAAAGCACTGTTGAGTTAGCCTACAACTCAACAATTATTACTTTTTAATTCAGAGCCTCCAGAGTTTGGGTTAACAATGATAGCTACCATATCATATAGGAAATAAAATTTAAAATCTCCATGCAAAACAATACTAAAATAGACCTGCTTCATCAAGTGTTACCAAAACAATCCAAATCTAGTGCTTAAAATCATCTTCTCCATTATGGCTAAACTTCTGTGTTTTTAGGTTTCAGCCCCCAAAACCAGCTTAATATCAATAACAAGACTCAGAAGTATCTAACTACAAAACTTGCAGACACAAAAATAAAACAAAATCCCTATCAAGGATCGAACAACATTAACACCAAAATAATTTTCTCAATTAAAAAGTTAAACTTAGGTAAGGAAACTCATGTCACAGAACTGCCTATCTCCAGCCCTGACCAGTGGTAGCGCTGCCCGGCAGAAATGCAACACAACTCTGGTCGTTGGGAATGAACTCTGCACCACCTCACAGTCCTACTGATCTGTATTCCAAATTTTCAAAACATTTCCACCACAGAAAGGACAACCCAATCAAGAAAATCCCTGCGAATAAAGGAAAACTAAGCCTACTTTGCGCTAGAAAGTTTGGCAGTTATAGCAATTAGCGCTTCCTAAGTGCCAATCATCACACAATCTTGCAATGTGTGTGGCACCCGGCATGCCTCATCACTAACAAGGCTAACCCTGAGCGGCGTGTCAGGTCCCAGAGGCGAGAGAGTGTGTGCGCAGCACAGTCCCCTACCTTCATACAGCACCTTGAAGCCCTGGGCGCTCACCGCGAAGTCAGTGGTAAACCACAGGGACAGGACGGACCCGCTGCTCACGACGGAGGAGGGCAGCTGGAACCCCGACAGCCTGAGATTAAAAGAAGAGTGAGTGTGTAAACAGGGCGCAGCTAAAGGAAGACAGCAAAGTTAAAAGGCACAAAATGCTTGCAAACTTACTTGATGAAGTCATTTAATAAGTCTTAACTGCGTAATATTTAACTGCAGGGAACAGCGAAATAGGTAACACATGCGCGTTACTTTGCTAGCTACTGAGAGGAGCATTACCAAGCACCACATTTATTTATTCAAGTGACTTTAGAGAAAGCTCCTTCTTGAAGGAATTGGGCACCGTTGTCCTACCCAGAGCACCTGACGGCTCACAGGAAGGCACAGCCCTCCTTGCTACGGCTCACAGGAAGGCACAGCCCTCCTTGCTTACACTCCTTGCCACAAGAGGACTTTGAATGTGCTTTGAGGTCCTTCTTTCCCCCTGAATTTCTACTCTGCTTGCTATATTTCTCCAAAACAAACTGTGTCTTCTCTTAATAAAAAAACATATACTTGTCAATGCACAACAACAAAAATCAATTCTGCTTGAACTGTGGTCCAGGGGATCAATCTTAACGCTCATTTTGCAAGACCAATCTTCTGGATTCTAAGAAAGTTTCCCTGATCAGTATGCCTGGGTACATTTGAAAGTTTTAATGATGACAAATCAGGAGTCTGTGTGAGCAGAACTGTATAATGGTATACAGAGTACTTTGAAAACTAACCATTTTCCAAAGGTCAAAGAGAGACTACATCAATTTATATTTCACCCAAGCTTTCCTAATTAAAAGGGTTTGTCTGCAGATACGTGCTCTGGGGTGGCCTGCACACAACTAGGCTGTGAAGGGAACGTGCCTGCACGGCTGTACCCAGCAGCAGAAGCCCTGACTCGCCAGGAGTCCTGCAGAATTAAGCGCCCATTTCAGTTCCTCCAGGTTGTGGGATCTGCAGACGGTCCACAGGACCGCACGCACATCATCAGGAATGGATTAATCAAGCTACAGAATGAGCTTAGAAATAAATAGATAGTGTTTAAGGAACTGTACAAATACTGGTCACATTTATGGCATATTTTGGTTTTCACTATCATCATTTTGGAATAATTTAAGTTTTCTACATCAGTTTTATTTTTTAAAAACTTCAGCAATTCTTTTGTTTTAGGTGACTATAATATACTGCCACAATTTCTTACAAATCAATTTTAATAATTTTCTTAATTGAACTACAAATAAAAAGCAAAGTATGTATGTGAATATGTTAAAATTCATGAGAAAACATGAAAATGGTACTAAATCATGCAGGTGGTGACCAGTGTGTCAAAGGACAGAGCCATGGGCCGTGTCCCCAAAAGCAGAGTTCCTAGGTCACTCTGTACTGGGAAGGTCTCTCCAAAGAGAATTCCAGGTCAAAGTCATGTCACTGTAATTATAGACAGGATTATTCTAAAATGTATATGGGAAGGCAGAAAAAAAAAAAAAACCCCAGCATAGCTACACAAATTAAAAAGCAAATAAATGAAATGGAAGGAAACCATCTCCCTGATTTCAGGAGTTATTAGATTTGCAGCAATGAAAAGTGTTTGTCAATGGTGCATAGGTAAAAGGATAAACCCACTGATCAATGGATCAAAAGCAGATTCTAGAAATAGACCTACACAGATACGCCCACCTTATGTTTGACAAAAGTCTAAAGACAATTTGGTGGAAGAATGTGGCAAACTGTGCTGGAACAAATGGGTGTCCCTGAAACCCCCAACAAAAAATGCCCTAGACCTTAGTTTAACACCTTAACGATGATTATCTCAACATGGATCACACATGGAAATGGAAAGCTATGACTGTCATAGAAACACAGGAGGAAGTCTTCAGGGTCTAGGTAGGCAGAGTTCCTAGACTTGAAACCAGAATTATAATCCAAATGAGCAAAGATTAATAGATTGGATTGCATAACAATTTAAAAACATTTTCTGTAAAGGCCCTGTTAGGAGGATGGAAGGAGATGATACAGAATGCAAAAAAAATAAATAAATAAATAAATAAATAAAAACAAAGAAATATGTGCAAACCAACTATGGGAAAATGGTCAAGCTTCTACAACATCTGAAAAACTATGAAGAAACAAGCGGCAATTAGAAACGGAAAAGATGATTGGAATAGCATCAACCCAGAGACACAAAGATGTCAAACAACACAGGACTATATTAAAAATTCCTAAATGGTATCTGTTCAAGTGATTTTTGGGGGAATAAATGAGAATTTTTGTTTTATTGAAATCTAATTATTGATTTTCTCCTAAGCTGGTTATTTTAAATCCACTTTTGAACCACCAGGCCATGGCTTCTTCATCAAGAACTACACGAGGGGCTGTGGGAAAAGAGGAACACTACTACACTGCTGGTGGGACTGCAAACTGGTTCAGCCACTATGGAAAGCTGTATGGAGAATCCTCAAAAAATTAAGGATGGAACCACCTTACGACCCAGCTATCCCACTCCTGGGAATTTTCCCAAAAGAGTTAGAATCAGCGTATTATAGTGATGTGGCTTCATCAATGTTTATAGAAGCTCAATTTACTATAGCTAGATTATGGAACCAACCCAGATGCCCCTCACTGGACGAGCGGATACAAAAGCTTTGGTACATATATACTATAGAATACTACTCGGCCATTAGAGAGGACAATATTATGTCTTTTGAAATCAAATGGATGGAGATGGATAGAATTATGCTTAGTGAAGTCTCCCAATCTCAGAGACTCAAGGGCCGAATGGTTTCTCTCTTCTGTTGATGCTAGCATATATGGGGAAGCAGTAGAGCTGACGGCTAACCTAACAAAACTGCAAATTGAATGACTTTCAGAGCATTAGGGGGATGGCTCTATAGGATACTTGGAGGTG
>PVKS010013309.1:0-51129 GCA_004027875.1 Aplodontia rufa | reverse complement strand
ATGGATGGAGATGGACAGAATTATGCTTAGTGAAGTCTCCCAAGCTCAGAGACTTAAGGGCCGAATGGTTTCTCTCATCTGTTGATACTAGAATTTATGTTGAAGCAGTAGGACAGACGGCTGACCTAACAAAGCCTCAAACTGAATGACTTTCAGTGCAACAGGGGCGAAAGCTCCCTAGGGAACTTGGAGGTGGAGGCAAGGGGATGGGGAGGGGGGATGGTATACGAAGAACTCATAGGAGTCTGGTGATGGGGAAGATGGGGGAACCATCCCAGAAGCCGATGTTATTCCTACACTAGATACCCAATTAACACATGAGTTCTTCTGGGGGAAACTGCAATAGATGAAACCCACAGTAGCTTATCTATGCGTTAGCATTACCCCTGGTTATCACAGTTTATACACATTGATTGCTACAGTTTTGACAATGTTTCCCCCTCATCTGTATCCTGTATCGCAATATACTTCTAATAAATGTGGAAAAAAAATTATTTTAATAAGAAAAAAAAAAACTAGGGATGGACCCACCATATGATCCTGCTACTCCTCTCTTGGGTATTTTTCCAGGGGATTTAGAATTAGCACACTACAGTGACATAGCGAAATTGATGTTCGTAGCAGCTCAATTTACAACAGTTAAATTATGGGAACAACCTAGATGTCCCTCATTGGATGAATGGATCCAAAAACTGTGGTACATATATACCATGGAGTTTTACTCAGCAATTAGAAACAATGATATCAACCTTTGAAGGTAAGTGGATGATTATGGAAGAAATTATGCTGAGTGAAATAAGCATAACCCAGAGAACCAAGGGTCAAATATCTTCACTCATCCTGGATGCTAGAACTACACCCTGGTTATTGAGAAAGGAGGTCTTTTATCATGTTTTAAATCCAGATAAGGTGTACTGTCATACAACCTAAGTCGTTTGTAGAGATGTATTGGGAAGGAGTGGGGTAGGGATAAAGGTGGGTAATTGGGGGGAACTTGGGGGTAAATCTAACTTTCAGAATTTATATATATATATATTTTTTTTCATTAGAAGTGTGTTTGTTCACCAAATAAATTTCTGAATAAAAAAAAAAACTCAGGAAAAAAAGATTTATTATATGGGTCAAAGAATGTCATTTCTACTATTTTCTTTTATGTACTTGTATTATAAAATTATTTTTAATTTACAGTTTTTGTAAGAACTTTTTAAATCCATTATCTATTTAATGAGGCCTAATTTAATTTACATAAAAAATCAATCTATATACCCACATAATTAAGCATACCTAAATTATAATTTCATATGATATTTTGAATTAAAAGAATCCATGAAAAAGATTCAATCAGCATTTTCAGAATGTGAGTCTCTACTTTTCTTTCAGATATGTATTATTCTATGTTCGGTTATTATAAAGGAATGCCTGAGGCATTCTAACTTTGTAAGAAAAAGGTCTATTTAGAACAAGCTTGAAGGGGGAAGTCCAAAGAGCATAGTGCTAACTGTGGCTACAGCCTCATGATAAATGGTAAGAGCACATGCTGGAGCAAAGAATAACATCTTGAAACGGGAAGCCAGAGAGTGATTCAGGGGTCAGGCTTTTATTAAAAACTCTCTCAGTCGTCCCTGGAGAGCTGCCTTAGTCTTTTCTGAGGGCTGAATCCCCAGTGACAAAATTACTTCTCACTAGGCCACACTTCTTAAAGGTCCCACATCACTACCCTTGGGACCTTGCCTCCTGCATGTGAATCTTTGGGGGACACATTAAAACCCTATACAAGGGGTTGGGGATTTAGCTCAGTGGCAGAGCGCTTGCCTAGCATGCACAAGGCCCTGAGTTCAGTCCTCAGCCCTGAAAAAAAAAAAAAAAAAAAAACCTACACAAACCATAAGAAGATACTACACCTGACACATGGGAATTCAAATCAAAAAAAGGATCAAGTGTCAATTTTAAATTAAATATTAAAAATATATTCTTACTTTTCATATGGAACTAAACAAAAGAAATAAAGGAAGTTCTCCCCCCCCCACACCTTTTGGTCTTCAACAGCTTGTCACTTGCTTGAGGTTTATGGACCACAATTGTACATAAGATGTTTAAAGACTGAAGCAAAATAAGGACTAGATTAATTACAGTTATGAAGTTTAGGTGTTAAAATATATTACTGTTATGTTACAGGTCATGTAACCTCATAGTCAAGCTAGAAAAATCCTGGGGAAATTAGCAGAAAAATGAAAAGCACTGTTTAATTTTTTTACCCTAATTTGTGTTAATTCTATTAAAATTTTAATACTTTTTAGGTTAATTCTCTTGAATTTGAGAATTATTACCTTATTTGTAAGTAATATGACTGAATTGCTTCCTTGACACATGGAGATTTATTTAAGAAATTGGGAATAAAAGGAAATCAACAATTCATTTAGTAGCCAGAAGGAGAAATCTGCCCAAAAGAGATTGTTTTGTGCAGTTGCTTTAAAAAGGATGAGATAGGAGTAAGTGAAAATTATGAAAAAAAGTTTCTAATTCAAAGAGATATTTGGAAAACACTTTTTCCCATTGTGCAGTGTGAATTCTTCATATTTGAATCTCGTCTGAAACAAAGTAGATCAAGAATAATCAGTAAAACAAAATAAACCTTTCACAATTGAGACCAGATTAGGTAACAGAGGTTGTATTCTCAGCCCTTGGAGTACATATGGTATATTTTTCATACACTTATTCTAATAAGTATGACTTAAATTAAGGGAGTAATGTAAAACCATTTTAAAAAGGGATTGGAACAGAATCCAGGTATACATGGTTTGTGTGGCTATCAGCCTTTTGTGGCAGTGTCAGAAGGGGAATGAGAAAAGCAATAATTTTATAGTATTAAAGTAGTAATATAATCTCTCTATGGTGTCTCTGTAGTGACAATGTTGGAGCACAACTTTCATTTAAGTTCTAAAATAAAATGAGGGTATCTTAAAGGACATTCTGGAATGTGTTGTCACATTTTATAGATTTTATAAGGTATTGACATCAAATTATTCTCTAACTGAAACCTGAGCAGTGGAAGAAAGTGAATGTAATACAGTTAACAGCTATTTGGTGATTCTTCAGAAAAGTAAATTTGAAGCACTTCATCCCAGAAAACTATAGCATGTTTGAAAACTTCAAATAGGAGAACAATAGAAAGGTGTCAATAGCTTTAATCAAACAGAAGAGCATGGACTTGAATACTTTGCTTCCCTCCACCAATATTAATTAACAATGCCCAAATCAAAGTATCTCAGTCCTCCATGGAATGGATTTTACAGTGCTTGTCCACTGGTTCCCGCCCAATACTGCTGGGATTTACATTGGTAAATCACTGTTTACCAGGGCTTTGAATATTGCTTCTTATACATATGCATGCCTAATGTTTCAATTGTAATTTTAGTTTAACTAAAAGGGGTTCAATTTTAAACCTGTAATATTTTTTGTGTGTGTATCTTATTTTTTTTTTATTAGAAGTATATAGAAATACATTTGAGGGGGAAACATCATCAAAACATTAGCAATCAATGGATATAAACTTTGTTATCCGGAGGAAAAGCCAAAACATGGATAACCACCTTGGGTTTTACCTGTTGCAGTTTCCCCCAGAAGAACTCATGCATTAAATGGGTAGTTCGTAGAGGAATGACATCAGCTTTTGGGATGGTTCCCCCATCTTTCCAATCTCCAGACTCCTATGAGTTCTTCAGATACCCTCCCCTTCCCCCTCCCCCTCCCTACACCTCTAAGTATCCTAGAGAGCCATCCCCCTAATGCTCTGAAAGTTATTCAATTTTAAGTTTTGTTAGGTCAACCGTCTGCCATACTGCTTCCCCATATATTCCAGCATCAACAGATGAGAGAAACCATTTGGCCCTTGAGTCTCTGAGCTTGGGAGACTTCACTAAGCATAATTCTGTCCATCTCCATCCATTTGATTTCAAAAGCCATAATATCGTCCTCTCTAATGGCCGAGTAGTATTCCATAGTATATATGTACCAAAGCTTTTGTATCCACTGGTCAAGTGAGGGGCATCTGGGTTGGTTCCATAATCTAGCTATAGTAAATTGAGCTGCTATAAACATTGATGAAGCCACATCGCTATAGTACGCTGATTCTAAATCTTTTGGGAAAATCCCCAGGAGTGGGATAGCTGGGTCGTAAGGTGGTTCCATCCTTAATTTTTTGAGGATTCTCCATACAGCTTTCTATAGTGGCTGAACCAGTTTGCAGTCCCACCAGCAGTGTAATAGTGTTCCTCTTAAACTGTAATATTAAAACCAAATCTTGCAGAAGGATAAACCCTTTTAAGAATTTGACCAAAGGCTAGTTAAGAAGAGACAGAGAGCCTTGTGAATGTATATAAATTATGAATTGTGTCATAGGCCCTGGAAATCACTTAATCTCCTTAATAACACTTAGAAGTGCTCTAAACATTCAGTTGTTTTTACCCAAAAGGCATAGAGATGAGGGCAATGATACATTTTATTTCTTTGGTAAGGATTTTACCACTATGAATGTAACAGCAGAAATAATATTGAGTTTTAAAGGTGGATTAGCTGCCCAGTGATCAGTGAGACAAGCATTCTTATTACTCTGAAAATAATGAAATGTACTAATTATTTTAGAAGATTATTTTTAACATTGATTCAATGTTGATGAAAAACAGAAAAATATTTCTGTAATTTCTAGGTCATTGCTTATATGCTTGAGAGCTTTTTCAGATAAATGACCTGTTGTGCTATTTATTATTTTATTGATTGGCTACTGTGTGTTCATCCTCACTCAGGAAATATGATGAGGAACGAAACACTATACCTATATGGAACAATTTAAATTGAATGAGAGATAAATGTGCACACAATTAAATAGCATTTGCTAATACAGTAACAATAACCATAAAAATGTTGGGAGATGTTATTGGAGCACAACATTATTTACGAATTGATCAGAAAATTATTTTCTCTATGAAATTTCATTTTGTCATTTTGTTTGATAAGAATATGAATTTGAGTGCAATTATACACACTCAGGAGACGATCTACAATCAGAAATATTTGTCCTATCTTCTCTATGCTTTTTTTAAAAAAAGATAATCAATTTTTATTTAAATTTTCATGTGGACTTTGTTGCTCTGACACATAGTTGTGTATGTGGTGCTGGGGTTTGAACTCATGTCCTTGTGCGTGCCAGGCAAGCACCAGAACCGCTGAGCCACCGCTTCAGCCCCTTCTCTATGCATTTTTAATGTGTAACCAATTTGTCCAATTGTTTCTTTGATTTTTTCTTTCAAAATGCTGCTGTATTTGTATCTTCTGTAAGCAATATCTGTACTTCAAAATTAAGGACTTTGCTTTTGCACTTTCTTTTCATGCTTCTAAATCCAAATGACACAGATATAATAAAACTAAATTAGTATACAATGTGGAGATGGTACTCTTCCCACTTCCTACAATCCCATTCTATTCATCCTATTGGACCCCAGAGAATTTGCCAGCTTCCTATCTCTAAATTCTGTACAGTTCTCTGAAACACTAGATTCAACATTCTGTTCTTTTCTGATTTTCTGAGTTTGTGTCGTTTGTGAAGTTTTCAACATAATTAGGAGCATTCCATATCTCCCTTCCCAAATAAACAGTAAGTTGACTTTAACAAAATGCAAGCACACGCCTTAGAGACTTAACAGCCTGAAAACTAGAATGAATGATTTTCTACTCTTTTCTTCTGTTTCAAATCTCCATCGTAAATTCTATACTTTACATGGAAAGTATTTGCTTTTTTAACTTTGTAATTCATCATAGTAGTTTTATAATATTATGGCTCAATTCAGATGACCAGATGATATAAGAATACTATATCCAATATGGTATTCCTTTATTATTTCTTCCTCCTCCTCCTCCTCCTTCCCCTCTTCTTCTTCTTCTCCTTCTCCTTCTTCTTCTTTTACCTTCTTTCTCTTCCTCTTCCTCTTCTTTCTTCTCCTTCTCCTTCTCTTCTTCTTTTTTTGAGGTGCTGAAGATCTATCCCAGGGCCTCACACATGCTAGACAAGTGTTCTGCTCTACCACTGAGCTACATCCACAACCTCCTAAAACTGTGATTTTTTTTTTTTAAAGGAAGAGAGCTACAGTGGGGGAGAGAGAGAGAGAGAATTCGATTTTTATTTTTAGTTTTTCATGTGGCTTTTGTTGCTCCAGGACTTCATTGTGTACATGATGCTGGGGTTCGAACCCAGATCCTAACGCATGTCAGGCAAGTGCTGTAACCACTGAGCCACCACTCCAGCCACAAACTATGAGCTTCTAAAGAGAAAAATATTTAATGACATCATTGTGTTTTCAGGGCTTAATGCATAGGTGCTTACTATTTCTTGCATGACTAAATGAAAAGATATGAATGAATGAAATGAGAGTAAGAATGTTTGCTTGTTAAATATTGATGATGTTTTTCATGCATGAAAATACTGAATTCAATGTGGTACTGAAAAACTTCTCTGAATTGCTGCTATTTTTTGGAATCTATTTTTGCAGCGGTGAGATTCTTTGCTCCCATCTCTCTTCAGGAGAATTTCTGTTGGTAGAGGGAACAGGTACTTAGCGGACAGCCTCTGATTGCTGCCATCTTCCATAGGGTCCCAGAAGGCTGTGTTCTCCAGAGATGCTCCTGGTTAGTGAATGAGTTCAGGGAGGAATAGGGAGGCTCCATTTCTGCCTGATGAGAGTATTCTTAACAGACCACTGAGGCTGCAGGGCTCTCACTGGCTTGAATCAGATTTTCTCAGAGCTGTGCACTAGCATTACTACCCAATGCCTTCTTTATCCTCCTCTTTCCTATGTGTCTGCATGTTCTACTGTTGCTCCTGATAAATCTCTTGGACATCTAAATCCAGCTTGATATTTGATTCTAAGCACAGCAAGACAGATGTGTGAAGTATGAAAAGCTGTATAATAGCAATGATTATTTGCTTTTTTGTTGTATTTTGTACTTTTAAATTTTCAAACTGATTTTACTCACAAGTATGTCTCAGATCATTTCATGTTAATTTGAATAATAAAATTTCAATCATAATACTGCTGACTACAGTAGTGTAGAGTGTATGAAGAACATTTACTTTAAATCCACGTATTTTACAGATAATGAAATTAGGAAAAGTCTGAGTGATTTGCTCAAGGTCAAATAACAAATTAGAAGGAAAACCTAACAACATGAAAGCCCAGTTATCTGAAACTGAGCCAAGGCAGTTTCCAAATATTGCAATGTCTGTGCAAAGATTTTAATCTCAGTTTAAGTAACACAGATGTTAAGGCAATTGTGCAATAAAATCCTAAGTTTTATTGTTGAATCATGCATCGAATCCTATTTAAAAAGACTGTTTTTCTACAACTTCAAACACAAAGCCCTTGTTCCATGTATCCTGATAAGTTTTGAGCAATGAATAAATATTCAATTTGTGAATCGTACAGAAAGTAAAAAGTTCCTCTATCAGTTTTCTAGGACTGACATAACTAATTATCCTAGATTTGTGACTCAAGGAATAGAAATTTTTCTGTTTTCTGTCCAAAGTCATTGTTTTTGTTTTTGTTTTTCTGAGACAGAGAGAGAATGAGAGACAGAGAGAGAGAATCAATTTTTATTTATTCATCTTTTTTTTTGTTTCCTAAACACTTAATTGTGCATGTGGTGCTAGGATTTGAACCTGGGTCCTTGTGCATGCCAGGCAAGGGCTCCAACTGCTGAGCCACCACTCCAGCCCCAAAAATCAATGTCTTAGGAGAGTGATTCCATCTGATGAACTTTGGGGAGAATCTGTTCCATACGTCTCTCTCAGTTTCTGCAAGTTTATCTGTGATCTTAGCTGTTACTTGGTTCATAACAGTATAACTACAATTTTCATATAACATTCTTTATATCTATTTCTGTATCCAAATTTTCTCCTTTGTAAGGACACCAGATTGTATTAGAAATCCATCCTATTCCTGTATGACTTCATTTTAAATAATGAAGTTATGTTATGAAATTATGTCTGTGATGATCTTATTGTAAAATAAGGTCACATTCTGAGGTCCTGGGAGTTGGGATCTCAGCATATAGCTTTTGGGGATAGGTTATATTTTTCATATACCTCATTTGTGCATAATTTCATTTATGACATCTTTCTTTCTTTTCTTTTCTTTTTCCTTTTTTTTTTTTTTTTTTGGTACTGGGAGTTGAAATCAGGAATGCTCTAACTTAGAGCTACATTCCAGCCTTTTTTTAAAAAAAAATTATTTTGAGACATGTTCTTACTAAGTTGCATAGACTGGCCTTGAATATGACATCCTCCTGACTCAGCCTCCCAAGTTGCTGGAATTGCAGATTTGCACCACCAAGCCATCTTTATTTAATGTGGCCCATTTGTAAGAATCAATTTCAATTTTGACATATTATTTTTAATTAAATTCTGTTGTTTGCAGTAGGATTCACTCTTTGTGTTGTATGTTTCATGGGTTTTGAAAAATAGACAGTGTTGTGTATTCACAATTATACCGTCATGTAAAATTATTTCACTGCTCTAAAAATACCTTGTGTTCCAACTACACAGCTTTTCCACTTCCGTGATCTCAGGTGTCAAGGGTTTTAATTCTTTTTAAAGTTTTTACAATTCCAAAATATCATAGAGGACCAGCTCAGCCTAGCTACTGTGAAGGTCCCCCAGCCTCTGGTCCCAGACTGGCAGGCACAACCAGGACACCCATCCCTGAGGATGCCTATCCAGAGCCACCCAGTCTCACCCCATACTGCCCAGGTCCAGATATATTGGGCCCATATCTGCTTCTAAGGAGAATAGGTCACCTCACAGTACACAAGCAAGTCTGTTCCAGCCTGCTCTATACCATCAAGACCCCAGAATCCAGAGAAGCACCACTGTACCATGCTTCAAAAATCCAGGTGGCTGCCCCACACCCCTAACAGTTCCCGATAGATGCCCTAGAGCCCAGATTTAAAAAGGTGCAGTGTTGGGTCTGCCCTTCACTCCGTTTCAACAGCTGCCCTAGAGCGATCTTGTTACTATTTACATAAGTTCCTTCTGGAAGGGCTGCTAGGTCCTGCTTTGTTAAGCTTCCTAATTGTTATGCAAAAAGATTAGAGTGGGTTGGAATGTGCTAACCACAGGCTGTTACCTAGTTGTTTGTCTGTACTCGAAATCTGCATAACCCCTGGCAACTCCCTTAGAAGGATTATTGATTCCTTGTGGCTTCTCCCCTCCTTATAAAAACTCGTGTGCCTTGATAATAAAACGGATTCTGAGCTGCCATCAGCTGCATGTGATTGACTTGTTTCCCTGGCTGGGAGGGAAGGGTTCCCCGGACGAGGAGGGGCCCAGTTTCCAGCTGTCAGCACTCATCCTCCTCCTGATCGGCTCCCGGGGGACAATCCAGCTGTCCAGATTGTCCTGCCTGCCCTCAGGGACGGAAGCCTGAGGTAGCAAGGACAAATGATGCCCCCACAGTACAGCAAAATGAGGCTCCAGGCAGAAGCAGCTTTCTTGAAGGTGATCATCAGAGGGGTGGTGTCTGAACCAACCCTTTGACCTGCAAGAAGAAAGCACCTGGAGACTTGTCTTGCAACCCACAGGGAACCTCAAATCAAAGATACAGAAGAAGCTCATCAAATATGAAAACTCAAATTAGAAAAGGTTCACCTCAAACTCAAAACTCACCTACCAAGGAACACACAGAAAGGAAGTAGGATGAAAACAAAATAAAACAAAACAAAAATATCGACAATCTGATTACTAAAAGGAATAATGAACTAAATGAAGATTTAATGAAGAGACTAAGTTAGAAACACCAGAGATGAAAAATTGCATTATCAGAGAAATAGGCATACAGAAAAAGGAAATAATGGAGGAAAAAAATCTTTAATTACATCAGAAATGATGGAGGAATTTATAATAGACTAATTTCTATAGAAAACAGAACCACAGCTCTTGAAAAAAAGAACTTCCAACAATGAGGACAGGCTGAGTAAGCCTGAGTGCATGGATGATAAAACGGAAAAAATAAAAACAAAAACAAAAACAAAGAGCATTAGCAAAATTTTTTAAATGTCTGTGATGAAATCAAAAGAAAATATCTAATAGTATCTGGGATACCAGAAAAGGTTGAGATGCAAATAAATGTCATAAAGAACATTCTCAATGAAATTGTTAAAGAAAAAATTTCCCATATTAGAATAGAGTCGGATATACTCATCCAAGAAGCATAAAGGACATGCAATAGTACTAATCAAGTGATAAGCTCACCAAGACACAGCATATAAAAATGTATAACAGGGAAATCAATAAAAGAGTATTAAAGGGTACAAGAGAGAAATGAGAAATCACATTCAGAAGCAAACGAATCAGGATCACCTCTGACATTTCAGCTCAGCCCCAAGAAGCAAGAAGACCCTGGAAGGAGATATTTCATATCCTGAATGACCACAAGGTGCAGCCAAAAATACAACACCCAGTAAAACAGCTTCAAATTCAAAGGGGAAATGAGAACATTTCATGATAAGATCAAACTGGCAAAATTCATGAACAGAAAGCAAGCATTGCAAAGAATCTTCAAAGATAAACTCTAGAAAGAAGAGCAAGCAAACAATCCTCAAAACACTTGGAAAGAGGAAACTGAATAAAAGTACACATTATCAAAGAACAACCAACAGTACAGAACACACTAATAAATCATGATGACTATGAACCACAACCAAATAACTACATTAACATTGAATGTGAGTTGCGTAAATGCACCAATTAAAAGGCATTGATTACCAGATTGGACCAAAAAGCCAAATCTAACTATATGAGCTTACAGAAGACCCATTTTACAGCCAAATACACTCACAAATTGAGGGTGAAAGGATGGAAGATCATCTACCAGGAGTATGGCCCGAGGAAGCAAGCTTGTGTTGTAATAGTTATATCCAACAAAGTAGATGATAACCATAACTAATCAGAAGAGATAAAGATGACCACTACCTCACAGTAAAGGGAACAAGACATCAGGAAGGTATAACCATGGTAAATATCTATGCTTCAAACACCAACATGCCCATATATGTGGAAAAAATACTCGTGATATAAAACAACTTATGGACACCAATGCAATAACACTGGCAGACTTTAATATTCCTCTATCACCAATAGACCAATTATTAAAGCAAAAAAAAAAAAAAAACCAAAAAAACCAAAACAAAATAAAAACACAGTAAAGAGATGTCCAGTCTAAACAACTCCATAAATTAAATATACTTAGCAGATAGCTACAGAATATTCCACCCCAAACTGACTGAGTTTACCTTCTTCTCAGCAGTGCTTGGATCCTTCTACAAAATAAATCGTAGTGTAGTTCACAAAGAAACTCTCAGCAAATATAAATAAGTAGAAATTGTTCCAAATATCCTATCAGACCGTGATGCTATGTTTCTAGCAATTAACAGCAAAAAATATAACAGAAAATACCCATATACATGGAGATTGAATAATACCTTACAATTTGAAGGATGGATCCAAGAAAACATGAAATCAAGAAATTCCTGGAAACAAATCAGATTGAAGACACAAATATTGTAACCTTTGGGACAGCATGAAAGCATTCTTGAGGGGGAAATTCATAGCACTGAGAGCCTACATTAAAAAACAAGAGATATCATGAACAAATAAGCTAATATTCCATCTCAAAGCCCTACAAAAGGAAGAAAAATCCAACCTCAAACCAGCAGAAGGCAGAAAACAATCCATATCAGAGCCAAAATCAATGAAATGAATAAAAAAGAAAACCAATAACAAAAACAATAAAAAGAATCAATGAAACAAAGAGTTGCGTCTTTGAAAAAATAAATGAAATTGACAGACTCTTAGCCAATCTCACTAAAAGAATGAAGGAATTGAAGGGAAAAAAGGCATGAAAATCAATATAGCAATTAAAAGCCTTCCAAAGAAGAAAAGCTCAGGTATTGATGGATTCCCTGTAGAGTTTTACCACAGCAATGAGGAGGTGCTAACACCTCTCCTTACGTAGCTATTTCAAGAAATTGCAAAGGAGGGAACTCTCCCAAACACTGTCTATGAGATAACCGTAACTTTGATACCAAAACACAAAAAAGACACATCAGAAAAAGAAAACTACAGACCAATATCCATGATGAACATCAACACAAAAATCCTTAATAAAGTTCCAGCAAACCACATTAAAAACACATCAATAAGATTATTCATAGGGCAGGAGCTGTGGCTCAGTGGTATCACACTTGCCTTGCATTCATGAGGACCTGGATTTGGACACCAGAACCATATATACAACTAAGAGTCAGAGTAACAAAAACCAGAAGAAAAACCAAATGAAAATTGATTCTCTCTCTCTCTCTCTCTCTCCCTCCCTCCCTCCCTCCCTATCTTTCTTTTTAAAATAAATAAAAAGATAATTCATCATGATCACATGGGCTTCATTCCAGGGATGCAGGGGTGGTTCAACATACAAAAATCAATATGTGTGATTCATCACTCAAATATAATTAAGGACAAAAATCATATGATCCTTCAATAAAATCTAGCATCCATTTATGCTAAAAGCTATAGAGATGATAGTGATCAAATGAAATTTTCTTAACAATTATGTAAAGGCCATATGTGACAAACCCTCAGCTGGTATAATAGTAAACAGAGAAAAACAAAGAATTTCCACTAAACTCGGAAAAAAGACAAGGTTTCCCAGTTTCACCATTTTTATTCAATATAATCCTTGAGTCCCTAGCCAGAGCAATCAAGGAAGAGAAAAAAAATCAAAGGATAAGAATAGGAAGAGAAGAACTAAAAAGATCCCTTTTTGCTTGATAATGTGATCCTATATCTGGAAGATGCAAAAACTCCACCAGAAAACTGCTCGAGCTTATAAACAGGTTTCACAAAATGGAAGGATTCAAGAGCAACACCCAGAAATTAATAACTTTCCCACATGCTAACAATAATAGGGCAGAAGAATAAATCAGGAAATCAGTTCCATTCACAATATCCTCAAAAAATATAAAATAAAATACTTGGGAATTAGTCCAACAAAGGAATTAAAAGACCTCTTCAATGAAAATTATCAAAAATTGAAGAAAGAAATTGAAGAAGACCTGGGAAGATGGAAAGAGTTTCCATGTTCTTGGTTAGGCAGAATTAATATAGTTAAAATGGTCATTCTGCCAATAACACTATACACATTGAATGCAATCCCCATCAATATACCAAGATCATTCCTTATGGATATAGAAAAAGCAATTGTCAAGTTCATTTGGAACATCGTGAAACACAGAATCGCCAAAGCATTACTAAGCAATAAAGATGAAACAGGTGGCTTTGCAATACCAGATCTAAAATTACACTGTAGAGTTGTAGTTACAAAAACAAGATGGTATTGATATCAAAATAGAAATAAATACAAATGGAATAGAAGATTATGAGACAAATCTTTTAAAATCTTATATATGACAAAGGGGGTCAAAATATAGCATGGAAGAAAGACAACCTATTCAACAAATGGTGCTGACAAACTGGACAGCCATTTTCAGAAAGCTGAAATTATATCCTTACCTGTCACCTTGCACAAAAATCAAATCCTAATGAATAAAAGAGCTGGGAATCCAACCAGGCACATACCATTGCTAGGACAAAAATTAGGAGCAACACTCCAGCATACGGGAGTTGGCAATGACTTTCTCAAGAAGACTCCCAAAGTGAAAGAATTAAAGTCAAGAATTAATGTGAGGATGCCATTATATTAAAAAGCTGTCGATTGGCCAAGGAAGTGGTCAAAACTGTCAAAAGAGAACCTACAGAATGGGAGATAATCATGGCCTGTAATTCCTCTGACCTGGGATTAATATCCAAAGAACTCAAGAACTTTGTATCAAAAATACAAACAATTGGGCCAGAGAGTTAAACAGAAACTTCTCAATAGAAGTTCAAAAAGCCAATGGTAATTCATCAGAAGTGTTCTAAATCACTAGTAATCAGAGAGATGAAAAGCAAAACCACATTACATTTTACCTCACTCCAAACAGATCGTCAAAGGTGAAGAATATAAACAGTAACACATGCTGGATGGGTTGTGAGGCGATAGGAATATTATTACACTGTTGGTGGAACTGGATACTGGTACAGCTGCTATGGAAAGCAGTATGGGGACTCCTCACAAAATTAGGGATGGATCCACCATATGACCCAGCTATCCCTCTTCTGGGTATTTTCCCAGAAGAGTTAGAATCAGCACATTACAGTGACACAGCAAAATCAATGTTGATAGCAGTTCCATTTATAACAGCTAAGTTATGGAATCAATCCAGATGCCCCTCACTGGATGAATGGATCCAAAAGCTCTAATATATCTATACAATGGAGTTTTACTAATCTTTGTAAATGACAGTATTAAGGCTTTTGAAAGGAAATGGATGGCAATGGAAGAAATCATACCAAATGAAGTTAGCCAAACCCAGAGACTCAAAGGTACAATGTTAGCCCTCATATGTGGAGGCTAAAGTGAAACCTAGGCTTGGGTGAAATGTAGTCAAGCTCATGTACTAGACTCACCAAAGGCATAGCAACACATAATATAGGTGAACTATACATATGTAGGGGAAGTAGAGGGGAAGGAAGGGCTGTAGGGAAGGGGTGCAGCTGGGAGAGGGAGGGAAAACAGGGAGGCATCTAGGGAACAATCAACAATGTAACATACTTTACCTGCACCCCTGGAAGCCAAATAATTCTTATGCAATCATTTAATTCTGGAAAATTAATTCTGTAAAATTCACAATCATATATATATAACTGTTATGGTGGAAATGTAGAAGAATCAGGAGCCTGGGGTGTGGGCAATTTTGGGGTGACTCAAATGTTTATCATATTGTTACTTTATATGCATTTATGATTGTGCAACACCTCCACTCCTCAATAAATAAATTTTAAATCACACTGTTGAAATCATATCATCTGTGGTCTTACACAGATTGGTTTCTTTTACATTAAACATACATTAAAATTTCTCCATGTCTTTTCTTGCCTTGATAGCTCATTTCTTATTTCTGAATAACATTCCATTGCAAGGTTGCAGTATGGTTTGTTTATCCATTCCACTGTTGAATGATATCTTGATTGTTTACACATTTTGGCAATCATGGATATATACACAAACACTCCTACACAGGTTTTTGTGTAAGCATAAATTTTCAGCTACTTTTGGTAAATACCAAGGATTAGGATTGTAGGATTGTATAATATGGGTGAGTTTAGCTTTATATGAAACTGCCTAACTGCCTTCCAAAGTGACTGGGACTTTTTACAAATTCCCTCCAGCAATGAATGAGAATACCTTTTGCTCCACTTCCCCATTCATGTTTGGTGTGGTGAATGTTTTGGATTTTAGCCATTTTCATAGGTAAACAGAATCTTATTATTATTATTATTTGCAATTATCTACAGATCCTTGAGGCAGAGCATCATTTCCTGTGATTTTTTAAAAATATAGTCTGTATGGGGGCTGGAGCGGTGGCTCAGCGGTTTCGGCGCTTGCCTGGCAAGCACGGGGACCCGGGTTCAAACCCCAGCACCACGTACACAACTAAGTCTTGGAGCAACTAAGGCCATGAGAAAAACTAAATAAAGTTGTTTCTCTCTTTCTCTGTCTCTCTCACTGTCCCTCTCTCTTTAAAAAAAAAAAAAAAATATATATATATATATATATATATATAGTCTGTATGTATATTTTCTTTGGTGAGGTGTCTCTTCAAATATTTGCCCATTTTTCAATTAGCATCTTTTGTTTTCTTGTTGTTTAGTTTTAAGCAATCTTGGTATGTTTTGCATACAAGTTTTCCGATATGCCTTCTGCAAATATTGTTACCCAGTCTGCAGCTTTTTTCAAAAATTATCTTAATACTTTTTTCAAAGCAATTTTTCCAACTTCAGCAAAGTCTAACTTGTCAATTAATGTCGTTATCTCAATTGACATTTAATTTTCAAAATGGCATGTTTGTCTAACTCTATGTTTTTAAACTACCTTTAAATTAGGTTTCTCATTGACATAATGTAGTTGAGTCTTGTTTTCCTTCTTTCTTCCACTCTGACATTTACTTTTAATTGTTGTATTTAGACTATTCACATTGAAAGTTGTTGTTAATACAGGTGAATTATACACTATATTCATAACTTTTTTTCTATCTGTTGCCCTTGTTTTATGTTTGTTTGCTCATTTATTTATAGCCTTGTACTTTTCACTAAATTCTTCAGTTTTAATTGAAACAGTAATGCTGTTCCGTTTTCATTTTTTCCTTATCATATCAATCATATCTCTTTGAAAAATTATTTTATTATTACCTTAGTGCACAAGATACAGTTACACTAATTTAGCACATTTTCAAATAATATTGCAACCCTTAAGGGATAGTGCAGGTACTTCATAATGGAGTATTCTGAATTCTTTTCTCCCATCTCATATAGCAATGCTGCCACTCATTTCACTTATGCATAAATTACAATCACCCTATGCATTATTATGTTTAAAAAAATTGTCATCAACTTAATCAATTAAGAATAATAAAAATTAATTTATTTTTATTTGCACTACTTCACTCTATATAAATCTGAGTTCCGACCTATTTCATTTCTATCTTTTCAAAAGATTTAACATTTCTTGCAAAGAAGGTCTACTAGTGAAGTTTTGATGGCTTGAGAAAGTATTTCTAGGCACTTGAAAGATTTTTTTTTTTTTAAAGAGAAAAGGACAGTGAGAGAGAGAGACAGACGGACAGAGAATCAATTTTTATTGAGTTTTTCACATGGCTTTCATTTTTCCGACACTTAGTTGTGTATGTGGGCTGGGGTTTGAACCGTGTACTTGTGCATGCCAGGCAAGCGCTGTAACTGCCGAGCCACCGCTCCAGCCCCTTGAAGGATAATTTTCTTGATTACAGAATTCTATGCTGGTTTTTCTTTAAAAATTAAATATTTCACTTTATTCTTTTCTTGCTTGTATGACTTTGAGGAGGTATGCAGTGTAATTATTACTCTTCTTCCCTGTGCATA
Organism: Aplodontia rufa; assembly: GCA_004027875.1. NCBI lineage: Eukaryota > Metazoa > Chordata > Mammalia > Rodentia > Aplodontiidae > Aplodontia > Aplodontia rufa. Next base: position 34,031 of record PVKS010013309.1, on the reverse strand, counting down.
AGTCAACTTCTTCTCTCATTTCCCCCTTCTACAAATTAGTTTCAAGATTTTCTCTGTCTTAGGGTTTGTGAAGTTTAAAATATTGTTCTGTAGGTGTAGATTTTTTGGTACTCATCCTTGGTAATTTCTGAGCTTCCTAGATCTGTGATTTCACCTCTATCACTAATTGGAGAATATTCATAGCCATTATCATTTCAAATATTTCTTCAAATATTCCTTTTTCTCCTTTCCTTCCTTTTGCTATTCCTATTACATATTATGTTACACTTCAATGATTTTCCCAGTTTTTTGGAGATATTCTTATCTGCTTTTAATTTTTTTTCTTCCATTGCTTTTCAGTTTGGAAATTTCTAAAGACTTGTCTTCCATCTCACTGATGCCTTCCTTGGACATATCTTACCCACTGATGGGCTTGACTAGGGTAGTTTTTGTTTCTCTTATAGTATTTTTGATTACTGGCATTTAATTTTGATTCCTATAGTTTCATTTCCTCTTCTATTATCCATATGTTCTTACATATTGTTCATTTTCCATTCAAGTACTTAGCATATTAATCATATGCTTATTAAATTCTTTGTTAGATCATTCCACAATCTCTTGTCATATCTGAGTCTGGTTCTATTACTTTTTCTCTTCAGACTCTCTTTTCCTACTCAGAAGGCCTTGTCATTTTGTGTTTAATGCTGGGAAGGACATATCAGATAAAAATAACCGAGTATTCCAAAGGCCTTTAATTTTATACTCACTTGCTGGGGAGTTAGGCTGAGTTTATTGTTTAGTATTGCTTCGCTGTCAGAGATGAATAGTTCTTTTACGTGTCCTTGCTTTATCACCCCTGATACCCTTGCCTTGATTGTGGGTTTCCCTGGAGATTTCTGACATAGAGCCTAAGACTTTTGAGGACTTTAGATGTAATCCTCTTCTGTAATACAGGGGTCCTTGTGATGTGGTGATACAGTGTGAGGAACAGGAGGAATTTATTACCCTATGACTCTGTCTCAACCTTCCATATCGTAAGCTGCAGAATCTTGAATAGGGTATTTCTCTTCACCCTGGTTGGTTAGACTCTGGTAGAATAATATCCCTTGAGGAAAAGTTTTTAGAGAACATTCTGGTTGCATTTAAAACTTAAACTTATTCCCTTCTTCTGCCAGGAAAAAAAAAGGAAGATTTTTATTTTTATATTCACCTTAAGTAACTGGTGGGGCTCCAGGATAAAACTTAAGAAGTGTGAGTACCCCCAAAGAGTAAGAGTCCCATATTTTAAATCCCATGCTAGAATTTAGTCTCTTGGGGTACAACAATCAAATGTGAATGGTACAAACAACCCAATGTTATTTTCTCATCGTTCTGGAGGCTAAGAAGCCAAGAAAAGTGTGCTAGCCAACTTGGATGCAGATGAAGACTCCCTTCTTGGCTTGCACGTGTAGCTCTCTCACTGTTGCTCACAGGTCCTCTTCTCTGTGGATGCCTGGAGGGAGAGAGAATTCTAGCCTCTAACTTCTCTGTAACACCACCAATCCATTATGACCTCATTTAACCTAATTTTCCCCTGAAGAACCTATATCCAAATATAGTCACATCAGGGGGTTAGGGTTTCAAATCTAGGCTTCGGGGAAAATAATTTAGTCCACAGCACTAATTCATACTGAGAACATAGCAATTAATCAATTATAGTTTAAGTGCTCTTACCAATATTGGCTCCAGGGGAAGGCATCTGGCTCTTGGATTTCTGCTCCTTGTAAGCTGTGATTTTCAGCATCTGCTGCTTCTTCCAGTTTTGTGGGCATTTTTCTCCATTTCCTCAATTCTCTTATGATTCTTAGAAGGGTCATTCTCCTTGATGTCTTAGCATTTATGTAAGGATGGGTATGATGTCCTCTAAGATCTTTACAAGTTGAAATCTGAAACTAGAAGTTCAATTTATGTATTTTAATCATACTTTTAAAGAAGATCTCTTTTTGTAATATAAAACCCACAATTACATTTTTAATCCACAACGGATTTTTCCACAACTGCTTGTTGGATAATTTTCTATGCATAGTAATGCAAGTTCTTTCTATGAGCCCGAACAGAATTAACACATTTGAGCTGTTTATTCATGCATTACTGTGTAATAATGGATTTACATGAATTAAATTACATATTTTACATTAGTGATATCAACACATTGCAGACAAAACTTTCCAGATACTTGTAGAAAATAATAATATTCTTTTTCCCTCTAAGCTTACATGAGAAGGACAGGAACATTTCCTCCTGTCCTCAGCTTATGTCCAGACTCTTTAATGTTATCTTTTCTTTTGTTGGCATTACAACAAAATCCTTTAACTATTAGGCTTTCCTACAGTAAAATTGTAATGAACAAAAGACAATAATCTGGTTAATGACTTTAAAAATAATTCAGGTCATGAATATGTATTGAAACAATTTTAATGAGTTATCAGTCATTTCAGATTCGTTCTTGATAATTAAGTTGTGTTCAACTCCAGAGCTGCAAATGCCCCAAGTGTAGTATTTACTGATCCAAAAGAAAGAACTTGAAGGTTTCAACAGAGAAGTTTTGGATATTTTATTATTCATCCACTCCTAGGCATAAGCTGGCAGGGATACAATGGAAGGCTGTACCACACCTACGAGCCAGAGGAATAAATAGGATATGTCCCGTGGCCCTGCACAGGTGGATTTCCTAGATGCTTTATGAGTACATTCCTTACTTCACAACTGGGTTCGCTCTGTTTAGATCTAATCTAAGCATTGAAGATAAAGGAAGTGGCCAGCTTTCCTTCTCTACGTGGTTCATCATAACATTCTTTAGAGAAAGTTTTTTTTTTTTTTCTCATTGCATTGATCAGTGTTTTACCCAGTGAGTTGCAGAGTCAAGCTTCATGGAAATCACTGATTTTAGTATTTTATGGTAGGCAGCTTTTTTAAAATGCTGAATTCAAGAAACAAAGTTTATATTAAAGTCATTTTTTTTCTAAACAAAATTATTTTTCTATGGTAAGACTTCTTAAATTTTGTTGACAGTAAAAATCGTTTTTTTCTAGTGTAACAAATTGATTCTCAAAAATGACTTTTATTGATTTTTTGACAAACTCTTGTGTCCATAGCCAATCACTGATTGCAGTTGATGAACAGTGTTGTTTTGATTTCAGTATTGGTAGATATTTTCAGTTTTGTTCACAAATAGGATGTAAGTAAAATAATGAAGATATGTGTCAGAGTTCACTTGTCAACAGCATGAAAAATTTCATTGCTGAATCAGACAATAGTTTTAAATACCAGAAACTATTTCCTTAGTTTTTGTGCTATTCAAAATGTAGCAGCTTTAGATACAATGCATTTTTTTTTAAAGAGAGAAGGACAGTGAAAGAGACAGAGAAAGAGAGAAACAACTTTATTTAGTTTTTCACATGGCCTTCGTTGCACCAACACTTACTTGTGTACGTGGTGCTGGGGGTTTGAACCCGGGTCTTCATGCTTGCCAGGCAAATGCCGAAACCGCTGACCCACCGCTCCAGCCCAATATAATGCATTTTTAAGTTTAATGGCCATTATTAATATTTTCCCCATCACTATTTTTATTTATTTTTTATTACTGCAGTATAGTTTTACATAATGATGGGATTAGTCATCACATATTCCTAGATGCACACAAATCAGCAATGTAATTTGTTCAATATCCCCTCCACACCCCTCTATCTCCTTCCTCCTGTCCCCTAATCCCTTGCCTTTCTTCTGGCTCCTATATTGTTTCTAAAAAAACCAAGTGAAGTAAAAGAATTCTTATACCTATGAAGAACATTTGTGTGTGTGTATATATATATATATGTATACACACACACAAATATATATATATATACATATATATATATATATACATATATATATATATATATACAGTATTCATAGTGACATTTTGGAATGTACCTTGCTTTATCTCAGTTCCAACATTTCCCCTTCTCCTCCCTTCCTATCATCCCTTGCTATTCTTCAAAATTTTTGACAGTGGGATTAAGCACTTAAGTTTTTGTACAGGTGTGCAGCATAGCTTGTTCAAATATCTTATGAAGTATCTTGCAACTGTATCTCATAAACATTAACATTTGGAATTTTTGTTCTGTGAATCTAATACATGAGTTTGTCTACCTTACTCCTGAGCCTGGGTTTAGGTCCAGCCTCCACAAATGAGGGAAAATATTCAGCCCTTAACTCTCTGGAGTTTGCTAACTTCACTCAACATTATTTCTTCCATTGCCATTCATTTACCTTCAATGGATGCAGTATCATTGTTTCTAATATACAAGTAGAACTCCATTGTGTATGTGTGTATGTGTGCGTGTGTGTGTGTGTGTGTGTGTGTGTGTATCAGAGCTTTTGGACTCACTCATCAATTGAGGGGCATCTGGGTTGATTCCAAAACTGTAAATTGAGCTGCTATGAAAATGGAGTTTGCTGTGTTCCTGTAATGTGCTGATTCTAACTCCTCTGGTAAAATACCCAGAAGAGGGACTGCTGGACCATATGGTGGATCCAACCCTAATTTTTTGAGGAGTCTCCATACTGCTTTCCAGAGGGCCTGGACCAGTCTGCAGTTCCACCAACAGTGTACAAGTGTTCCTATCTCCCCACAACCCCTCCAGCATCTGTTATTGTTTGTATTCTTCATCTTTGCCAATCTGACTGGAGTGAGGTGAAATCTTAATGTAGTTTTAATTTGCATTTCTCTGATTGCCAGTGATTTACAAAACTTTCTCATGCATTCATTGGTTAGCTCAATGTCCTCTGTTGAGAAGTTTTGTTTAGCTCTCTGGCCTATTTATTGATTGCATTGTCTGTGTTTTTGTAATTGAGTTTTTTGAATTCTTTGTAAATGTTGGATTTTAGTCCCCTTTCAGAGGGATCACAAGGCCTCATTCTCTCCCATTCTGTAGGTTGTCTCTTGACTGTTTTGACTATTTCCTTGGCTGTACAGAAACTTTTTAGTTTAATGGCATCTCACTCATTGATTTTTGGCTGTAATTCTTTCACTTTAGGGGTCTTGTTAAGGAAGTCGTTGCAAATTCCCATATGCTGAAGTGTTGGTCCTAATTTTTCTTCTAGCAGTTGTATGGTCACTGATTTAATTCCTAATTCCTTCATCCATTTAGATTTGATTTTTGTGCAAGGTGAGAGATAATGATCTAATTTCAATTTCTGCAAGTGACTGTCCAGTTTGTGTAGCACCATTTGTTGAATAGGCTGTCCCTCTTCCATGTTATATTTTGACGCCCTTCATCAAAGACCAGATGTTTAAAGATTTGTGGGTTTGTTTCAGGGTCTTCTATTCTATTCCATTGGTCTTCATTCCTATTTTGATACCAGTATCATATTGTATTTAATACTATAGCCCTATGGTATAATTTTAGGTTTGATATTGTAAAACCACCTGTTTAATCATTCTTGCTTAGTAATGTATTGGCTATTCTGGGTTTCTTGTTGTTTCATATGAATTTGAGATTGGCTTTTTCTATATCTCCAAAGAATGACATTGGAATCTTGGTAGGGATTGCATTGAATCTGTACAGAGTTTTTGGCTGAATGGTCATTTTAATTATATTAATTCTGCCAAACCAAGAGCATGGAACATCTTTCCATCTTCTCAGGTCTTCTGCAATTTCTGTTTTCAGTATTGGATAATTTTTGTAGTAGACATCTTTTACATCTCTTGTTAGATTAATTCCCTAGTATTTTATTCTTTTAGAGGATATTGTGAATGAGACTGATTTCCTAATTTCTTCTTCTGCCCTAATATTGTTGGCATATAGGAAAGCTATTGGTTTATGGGTGTTGATCTTGTAGCCTACTATTATCCCAAATCTGTTTATTAGCTCTAGCAATTTTCTGGTCGAGTGTTTTGGATCTGCCAGATACAGGATCATGTCATCAGCAAAAAGGCATAGTTTGACTTCCTCCCTTCCTATTCTTATCCATTTCATTTCCTCCTCTTGCCTGATTGCTCCTGCCAGTGTCTTGAGGACTACATGGAATAAAAGTATTGAAAGTGGGCAGTCTTATCTTGTTCCTAAGTTCCGTGGATATGCTTTCAACCTTTCTCCATTTAGTATTATACTACCTGAAATTTTGGCATATATGACTTTTACAAATTTAAAATAAGTTCTTTTTATCATTATTTTCTCTAAAGTTTTGAGCATAAATGGGTGCTGGATTTTATCAAAGGCCTTTTCTGCACCTGTTGAGATGATTGTATTGTTATTCTCCTTAATTCTGTTTAAGTGATAATTCACATTTATTGATTTGCATATGTTGAACTGTCTTTGCATACCTGAAATGAAGCCCACTTGATCGTGATGAATTATTTCCTTGATGTGTTTTTGAATGCAGTTTGCAAAAAAATTTATTAAGGATTTTTGTATCGATATTCCTGAGGGATGTTGGTCTGTAATTTTCTTTTTTCAATGTGTCTTTGTTGGGTTTTTGGTATCAGCATTATGATTGCTCCATTAAAAGTGGGAGAGTTCCCTCTTTTTCAATGTCTTGGAATAGCTTCATAAGGAGAGGTGTTATCTCTTCTTCAAAGGTGTGTTAAAGCTCTGCAGAGAATCCATCAGGTACTGGGCTTTTCTTCTTTAGAAGACTTTTAATTGCTGTATGGAATTTGGTGCCTGATATTGGGCTTTTTAGGATTTCAATGTCATTCTATGTCAATTTGGGGATGCTGTATGTGTCTAGAAATGTGTGCATGTCATCCAGATTATCTGATTTAGAGCAGTATAGTTTTTCAAAATATGCCTTGATGATTTGTTTGATTTCAAGGGAGTAAGTGGTGAGCACGCCCTTTTCGTTGGTGATTTTTGTTGATTTGCTTTGATTCTCTCCTTCTTTAAATTGTATTAGCTAGAAGTCTGCCTGTTTTATTTATTTTTTCTAAGCACTAGCTCTTTGTTTTGTAAATTCTATGATTTTCTGTCTTCTGCTGGCTTTGGGATTATTCTTCCTTTTGTAGAGATTTGAGTTGGAGCATAAGCTTATTTGTTAGGGATCTCTACTGATTCTTAATGTGGACACTCAGTGCAATAAATTTTCCCCTTAAGGGGTATAAAATTTCAGAGGTTTAGCCCTGTGCAATTATCCATTTTTAATCTGATTATCAATTGAACAATGCATTTTTGTATAAAAATATTTTTCATGTGCTAGTAAATTGCTATTATTTTGCTTCCAATTTTCAGAATTTCCTTACTATAACAGTCATATATGATTGTTAGCTTTTATAGCATTTGAAATTAGGCATTAATTAAAGTGTTTATAAGAAAGAAAGAAAAAAAGCATTTGGAGGTTGAATTTTAGTGAAATCTTTTATCACACTAATACATGATGCTAAAATATGTCCTCTTCCAAACTTTTTTTTCCTTAAATGCTTGTATTTCACTGAAAGAAACTTCAGAGCTTCAAAGATATACAGCTTGGATTGTCTAAATTAAATATAACCATATAAAACTAAATACTAAATTTGAGATTTGTTTAATGAGCAAGACCTTGAATAATGATCTTAGTAGCTCATCTTTCATCTTTAGGGTTTTCAGGAAAACTAAAGATTTGTGATTATTTCATCTGTGGTTAGAGAGCACAGCATGTATTTTTCTATGCAGAACCCCTTCAAGAACAGATGACCAGAGCTAAGAAATATTCAGAATGTGAAAACTTAAGATATTTCTTATTTATTAGCATCTTGAATAGCACAAATATATGGTCAATCAACATATCTTTTTTTGAAGCAAGTGCATATTTGATAGTATTTCCATTTGTTCTATTTTAAGATATAAAAGGAATTAGAATAAAATTGGGAGCTACTCACTCAGAAAACCATGCACTGTTTTATCCATAGAGATAGAACAAATTAGACTACTTTAGACTAATAAAAGTCATGATCCTATAAAAGGAAATGTTCTCTTTAATCTCTAAGATTAATTTTATTTGTTCTAATGATAAGTAAAAATAATCAATTTGTAAGAATGACAGGTTTATTGCATATTTTATTTTACAGTACCAAACACTGTTTATTAAGTACCCCATCTTGTCATGTCATTTGAAAATTGTTAAATTAGATATGTACATAGTTGTTTTGTATTAAAATATGCTGGCATTTTAAATCTATAATTTTCAGTTAAGATGGTCTTCATTTATATGGTGGTTAAGAAAAATCCAATAGTAATTCACTTGAAATAAAAATGAACAAGGAAACAAACAAACAAACAAAAAGAATGCTTTCACACTGTCCCAGAGGTTTCAACACATTATGTCTTCATTCTCATTCTCTTCTAAGAATTCTTTAATTACTCTTCTCATGTCTTCGTGGATCCATTCTTCATTTAATATAGTGTTATTCAATTTCCACATATTGTGTGTTTTGTGCAATGATTTTTGCTATTAATTATTAGTATTATGACATCATGGTCTGCCAGGATACATGGAATAACGTCTACTTTTTTATATTTGCTGAGATATCCTTTGTGAAGTAGAATATGATCTATTTTTGAGAATGATCCATGTGCTGCTGAGAAAAAGGTGTATTCTGTTGATTTGGAGTGGAAAATTCTGTATATATCCATTAACCATTTGATATATGGAATTGTTTAGGCTGGAAATTTCTTCTTTTTTTTTTTTTTTTTTTTTTTTTTGCTTTGATGATCTGTCTATTGGTGATAGAGGTGTGTTAAAGTTTCCCAGTACTATCATGTTGAGGTCTACAAGTGGTTTTATATCTTGGAATAGTTTTTCAATATAGCTGGGAGCATTGGTGTTTGGAGAGTATATATTTACATGTATTCCTCTTTTATTATTCCCTTTGCTAGGATGCAGTGGCCTTCTCTATCTTTTTTGATTAATTTATGTTTGAAATCCAGTGTGTCAGATATAAGTATTGCAACTCCAGCTTGGTTTCTTGGGCCATATTCCTGGTAGATTTTTTTCCATCCTTTCACCCTTAATCTGTGGGTGTCTCTGGCTGTAAGATGGGTTTCCTACAAGCAGCATATTGTTGGATTTTGGTCCAATCTGTTAGTCTGTGTCTTTTAATTGGTGCATTGAGACCATTCACATTTAGTGTTAGAATTGTTATGTGGTTGTGCTTCATATTCATTGTGTTTTATTAGTAAATTCTGTGCTGTCTTAGTTGTCTATCGATAGCCTGTACCTTCATTGAATTTCCTCTGATTTGGGGTTTTGAGGAATATTAGCTTGACTTGTATCTAGAGTTTAATCTTTGAGAATTCTTTGTGATGCTGGCTTTCTGTTCATGAATGCTGCAAATTTGTTCTTATCACGAAAAGTTCTTATTTCCCCCTCAAATTTGAAGCTGAGTTTTGCTGGGTATAGTATTCTTGGCTCCATGTTGTGTTCATTCAGGCTTGGAAAGATTTCCTTCCATGGTTTCCAGAGTCTGAGTTAAAAAGTCAGATGTGATTCTGATTGGTTTGCCTCTAGATGTGATTTGGTATTTCTCCCTTGCTGCTTTCAATATTGTTTCCTTGATTTCCCTGTTGTACATTTTGAATATGATGTGTCTTGGTGAGCTTCTCATTTGATTAGGTCTATTGGGTGTCCTATAAGCTTTCTGAATGAACAAATCTGACTCCATTTTTATAAAGGCAAAATTTTCTTTAGCAGTTTCTTTGAGAATGTTCCTTATCCCATTTGTTTGTGTTTTGATTTCTTTTTGTATCCCAATTATTCTTATATTATTTCTTCTCATTTCATCCCAAACATTATTAAAATTCTTTTTGTGTTCTGTGAGTTCTTTTCTTTTTTGTCATTCATGTACTCTGGCTTGCTCAGCCTGTCCTTGTTATCAGAAGTTCTTTCTTCAAGAGCTGAGGTTCTGTTTTCTGTAGAAGTTAGTCTATTATTAAATTCTTTCCATGATTCCTTTCATGTCATTGACTGCATATTTTAGCTTTGTTACTTCCTTTTTGAGTATGTGTATTTCTTTGATAATAGAATTTTTCATCTGTTGAGTTTTTCACTTAGTCCCTTCATTATATCTTCTTTCAGCTCATTTTCTTTTTCATAATCAGATTATTGGTAATGTTTTCAACTTGACCCCTATCTGTAGTATCCTTTTCAGGGGAAGTTTGGATTTGAGATGAACCTCTCTTTGTTTGATGCTTCATTTTTTTAAGAGTTTTTTTTTTTTGGATTTCTGAATTCTTATTTCCTGAGGAGAAGGTAGGCAGTTCTCCAGGTGGTTTTCCTTGCAAGAGCAAGGGTCAGATCAGCCACCAACTCTTTGGTGATCAACTTCTTCCAGATGTTTTTTCTTCCTGGGTCCTTGTGTTGCTCTACCTTTTGGTTCCAGGCTCAAGGTTGCTAAAAGAGAAGGGGCTGATCCAGACAGGGGCCCTAATGGTCATGTCCTGAGCCCTTCCGGTGGGACACAAAGAGACCCTGACAGACTCACAAAGCATCAGGTAGGCAGAGTTGCTCTAGGTAGGGAATCTCCTCTGGTTAGTTCTGAGCAGGGGCTGCTCCAAATGTGGGCTCTACTAGTGGTATCCTAAGCACCTGCTGGTGGTAGTCAATCAGGTCCCAACAGGCTTGTAGAGTGTCAGATAGGCGGGGACTGCTCCAGGCTGGGAAACCTCCCTTGGTTAGTTTTGAGTAGTGCTATTCCAGACAGGGGTCCAATTGGTCACATCCTGAGTGCCTTTTGGTGTAACTTGAACAGGTCCCAACAGGTACGCTAGGCATCAGGTAGGCAGAGCTGCTCCAGTCAGGGAACCTCCCCTGGTGATCCTGAGCAGGATGCTCAGGATGGGGGTCCTACTGTTTGTGTCCTGAGAGCCTTCTGGTCAGTAAAGATCATTTTTATCTGGAAACTTTTCCAATTTTTTGATATGTTTTAACTTGTGTTAATTCTTTGTCTTCTACACACAAGGCTAATGCCAAGAACTGGGAGTACAGATATTGTGTTCTTTTGAATGAAATTTAATGACTCAAGGAATGCTGTAATAAATAAGTAGTGCAAACATCTTATTTTAAAAATTAAGTTCAGCATGTCATGGAATGATGGAAAATTCTGGGGTGTCCTCAGGGAAATCATGCCTAAGTTTCATAAAATAAGTGAAAATATATAGATTAGAAAAATGTCAGTGGGAATCTAAGGTAAAAGGAATGGCAAAAGCAAACTTGTTCATGGAAAAGGAGATTTCCTGAGGACTACCTGATGGCTAGAAAGGTGTTGCATTGATCAACTTCCAGCCCTTCCATCCATCCTTTCCCTTCCCTCCTTCCTCTCTTACATAAACACACACACACACACACACACACATACACACACACACACACACACAGATTTGAAACATCTTCCATACACTAAATTTCTCTCTTTCAGAGGAAGTTTCTTAGTTTTAGTTCCTTCTCTTGCCTCTGTCTCTCTTGAGACTTGCTCCTCTGCTGATTAATAATCTTTACTTCTTCATCAGCTCAAAGTGTGTGTGGCCAGTGATCATTTCCTCAGTATTGATTTCACATGCCCTTCCAATGCTAAATGACAACGAGTTCATGGTTTAGTTGACACTTTCTCAAAACAGAAAGCTTTTGATTATCTTATAACAATAATAAACTTCCTGCATACTGGAAGTAATGGAACATCTATATTTTGTGACAGTGGTGTGTATAGATAATAAGCAGCTTGACTTTTATAGCAAACATTATTTATAAGCTTTCTTTGATAACTTATTTTCAGATTTTAGGAATATATAGATGGCTTTTCATAATATTTAAAGACAGATTAAATCTCTCCCCAGTTTGGTGCAAAATAAGTAAATCTGAGTTAAACAGCTTATTAGATAAAAAATAAAATATACATTCTAAAGATGTTTGGACAGTTTTAATATTAAGAATTAATCAATTATTATTTTCTCTCTCTTTCTGTCCCTGTCTTGCTCTCTCTCTCTCCCTTTCTATGCAGGAGATTGAACTCAGAGTTGCTTTACCACTGAGCTATAGCCCCAGTCCTTTTTTTTTTATTAATTTATTTTGACACAAGGTCTTGTTAAGTTGCCTAGACTAGACTTGAACTTGTGATCCTTCTGCCTCAGCCACCCAAATCACTGGGATTAAAGGCCTGTGCTATCATGCCCAGCTAAGTATTAAATATTCTTAATTTGCACTTGTTTCCTTTATCTACTTTCTTCCCTGTTTAAAGTTGAATAGGAATAATTTTTTGACATAAGTAAAATGAAATTTTTGTAACACTCAACTTACCTATTTTTTAATACTTAGCAGGATGGAAAATATAGTAACAGGCATTTGTTCATAAAAGTTACTTTTTAATGAATGTTAATAGTTTTAAAATAAATACTTTAATATTTTTCTATTCCTTGCTTAACTGAAAATATTTCCCCACATTCATGCGAGCATATCTTATTATATATTTTTCTGTATTTCCTAGGTTTTCTCATGAAACAAAATACATTGGTAAGCCATGTTAAAAAGAAAAAAAAAAACTATGTAAAGGGGCTAGAGTGGTGGCTCAGCAGTTACGGCGCCTGCCTGGCATGCGCGAGTACGGAAGTTCAAACCCCAGCACCACGTACACAATGATGTGCTGCAGGAGTGAAAGTCATACGAAGAACTAAATAAAGATTGTTTCTCTCTCTCTCTCTCTCTCTCTCTCGCTGTCTCCTCCTTCTAAAAAAAAAGAAAGAAAGAAAAAAAACCTATGTAAAATTTAAGTTTTGTATGTGATCTTTTTATATTTTTCTAAAAGCTATATTATGAGTAATTAAAATTACATTTCCATATCTGCAAGTGATTTTTTTTCAGAACTATTTATTGAAATATATTTACATATAAACAATGCAAATGCTTTCTATGCGTTTTAACAGAAACAACACGGAGCTAACACAATCCACATACGTGTATGCATATACATGAAAAGTTTTATAGAATAGCATTCAAATATGTTAATGCTTACTATAAAGAATATTATGTGTCCATATTAATAATATGTAAAGTTAGAATGTGGACAAGAATATAATAATTAGACTTTAGGGTATTTACTTATAAAAATAATTTGTGTGGGATAATTTTAATTTTTTAGCTTAATGTGTAAGCATTGGTATCTGAACTAGTCTATGGTAAAAACAAATCAACAAAACCCTAAGGCTTATAATACTGAAATATAGAACCGGTTACTGAGTTCCAGGTGAATAGTCAAGCCATAGACAAAGGAATCTGAACAGGGATTTTAGCACTTTCTCAATTAGAGAGTCGCTTCCTAATGCTAGTCATGTGAAATCATGCTGTTCACAGCAAGCACCATCCCTTCATTCTGTCATTTGTCTGTATTGTTTTATTTATCAAATGTTTTGGCATCATTCCATTTTTAGCAGAGGTAAAAATGGACTTGAATATTGAAAAGAAAGACGGAAGAGGTTTGTAAATGCTTTCCTTGGTTAAAGCCGAAGTAATGTGATCCTCCTGTTGGATTCTTGATTGAAGCTTTAAAGAGATAGAACGGAAAGAGTGAGTTCTTTGAAATGCTAAAGCATCATAAGCTCACAATTGTACTTTTAAAATTCAGCTTCATCAAGATGACTTCTTCGTTAAAGAGAAAATACAGAAAAGTCACTGAAAATGATAACTTTTGATGGAATATATCAGCCTTTTATTGATTCTCAAGAATTAAGTACATTTTGGTGACATAACTATTTATTTTAAGACCTAATGAAATATTGTTTCCCTCAGATAACCAGTCTCTATATACTATAGAAATTTGCATTCTAAAATAAAATTAAAAATCAATGTAAAATGTCTTAACTTCCTCTACATCTCCCCCACTCTGCTTGTCCAAGCCTCCGTTATCTAGAAAGAACGTTCCTAACAGGTGTTTGCACTGCCACCCTACCTCTGTCGTGAATCAATTTTAAAAGACATACATCTTTTAAGGTATACAAAAGGTCAGATCATCTCATCTTAAAACCCTCTATAGCTTTTCATTGATCTTATAGAAAAATCTAAACCCCGTATATGTTTCATATGTCTGTTACCCTGCTTCATGGTTTAGGTGTGTGGTCCCCAGGTGGTAGAATGGGGAGGTAGTATGGAACTTAAGAGGTGTCACCTAGTGAGAGGTTCTTAGGTGAACTGAGAGAATGCCCTTGGAAGAAATTCAGGTATTTCTCATGGGACCCTGGGACCCTGGTTAACTATTGCACGAGGATTGTTTTAAAAGCCAGAGCCTGGCCCCACTCAGCGTCTCTCTGACTTTCTGTTTTAAAATGTGACCTCTTCCGCCTACGCACACTATTACTGTTTACCATAGGACTCTCTTAAGAGCCTTCAGCATGGAGTTTGGATTTTCAGCCTAAAAAATTATGAACTTAAAACTATTTGTAAAGACAATCTGCCTCAACTATTTCATTATAATAGTACAAAACAGCCGAATACATTGCCCAAGATTTGGGACTTAGCTACTTGTTATCATTCAAACTTGTATTCCCTTAATGATAACTTTTGTGTATGAAGGACAAAAATAAGATCACCTGATGAATTTTATTGAACCAATGTATATGAATAGATACAGAAATAAACCAAGTCCTATAGATATAAAGAGGGAAAGATTATTATATGAGAACACTCAGGATCAATATTGTAACCAAAGAAAGTAGCAGTTGTTTTTATTTTTTAAACTAGGCCACATAGAAACATTGAAGAAAGATTATGAAATGGTAGATAGTATTAATGTATACAATATGCTTCTTTGGGGATTATTGGTGCTTAGTCTTCTTTAATAGAGTTGTATGCCTTTATATGTAACACAGTTATTGAAGCAATAAAATTGTCTTTAAATGGCTGTTTTGGAAGCCTATATAATGAATTGATAATTTTAGTATAATCATAATTGCTTACATTTTGAGAATTTTAGCAAACAGGAATGATCCAAACAACAGTTATATGGCAATTATATTTCATAATGCAAATGAAACTCGGCAGTTTCATTTTCTACACAGTCAGTATAAACTGGTTAATTTGAGGCTTCCCAAGAGGTGCATACGCTCACCCTTTTGCTGATAAATTCAATTTTTAAAGCTGCAAGTTTGAGAACCATACCTGGGCCTTTATGAACACAGAGAAAAAAATGTCATCCTGTGAAACACCTCAGAAGATTATCTGGAATTTTTCCAGCTATGATTGTGTGTGTGTGTATGTGTGGTGTGGGGGGAGCTATAAAATAACAAATGGAAAGTACAGATTGTCATCAGTCTGCTCAGGAATCAGATATCTTTGGAAGGGAAGGAGGGGGAAAGTGTTGGGGAAAGTAATTGGCCATATTAAATTTCTGTATTGTGTGCATGTATGAATATTTAACAACAAATCCATTCATTACGTACAACTATAATGCACTAATAAAAAATTGGGAAAAAAATAAAATAATTAGTGGTATGTGGGCTTCAACCAGCAGGGCTGTAGTGGAGGGGCTCCTAATGCCCTTGAGAGCTCACATCACACCACTGTGTGCCCTAGATGCTGGATATGGAGCTGTTGGAACTTAGTGTTTGTTCTACTAGATTTTGGTCTGGCTTTGGCTCAATTGCCCATTGATATTTTCCTTTTCTTCCCTTTTGTATTGAGGTACCCTGTGCTATTATACCTCAGAAATATTTAACTTTTTAATTTATTTTTTCTTGGGGGATCATAGCTGGGTTTGCCTTGGGTATCAGAGCAGACCTTTGACTTGCACTTGAACAATGCTGCTGGAACTGTGAAGAGTTTGGAGACTCTTGGAGATGGACTAAGTGTATTTTGAATTGTGAAATGGACATGAGTGTTTGGGGCCAGGGATGGAATATTATCATATGGATCTTAAATGCTATCATCATTTTTTAAATCCGGATAAAGTGTAATGTTATACAACCTAAGGCATTTGTAGAGATGTATTAGGAAGTGGTGGGGAGGGATAAGGGGGGGTAATTGGAGGGGGGCTCTTGGGGGTAAATATAATTTTCAGAATTTATATATATTGTTTGATTGTTCAACAAATAAATTTCTGAATTAAAAAAAAAGACCTGGCTGCCAGTCTAAATCACAATCTGGAGAGAATGGAATATTTAAAAAATAGATTTTATAAAAGGACATTAGGATGGGGGTATGTCCCTGAAGGAAATATTGGGACCTTGGCCTCTTTCTCTATCTTTCTTTTGTTTCCCGACTATGATGAGGTGAAGAGGCCTCCCCCACCATGTTCTCCTGCCACCGTGCACTGTGCTTCCCAAAGCAATGTGGGCAAGTGACTGTGTGCTGTGACCTACGACTTTTTCACTTTTTATTTTGTCACAGTGATGAACAATATTCTAGCAAGTGTCTTCCGATTCCTGAGTCTATCTTTGTGTCCTAATTATCTGATAGGGAAATAATCAGTACATACTGATTATCAATTTCTCAAGTTACGTATTCTGTAAATGTTCTTTATTCTTTTGCTCATGTTCTAGATACTACATTAGGCACTGGGGCTACAGTCACTGAAAAGAAATGCTGAGATGCCTCCTGCTTTTGTGAAAGCCCACCCCCATTGTTCAATGCTTTATTTAAAGGTTTCCATCTCTTTTAGGTACTCTGTTCTTTGCAGTTCAGCTACACCTGATTTTTCTTGAAATACCTTAGAAGCATTATACCCTTTCTTGAGAATCCTCATGCATTACCTTTCCCCTCCTTTTCTCTGTTTTATATTTCCTTTAACTTCTTCTTGTATGACTTGAGATATTTGTTTGCTACCATATATACATACATATATATATATACACATATGCATATGTATAATCATATTAGATCCTGAAAAACAGAAATGAAGAGACAATCTCTGCATTCAAGGAGTTCCTATGTCAAACATCAATTACCAGTTTTAATGAACTAATTCACTCTAAAATCTAATAACATCTTACGTGACAAATTCTTCTAGGTGTGACTTTATGTAAGCACAATCAATGTGTAATGAGAAGTGAAGCAATTTTGTAACAAATATATAAAAATTTAATATGAGGAAATTCTATCATAAAAAGGCATGAGGTATGGACAGTGCTATTATATTTGTTAGAAGGAGGTACCAGCTCTTATACTGTCCTAATGATCTGATACCACTGATCTCTGAGTAGAGGGATTCAATTCAAAATAAAACTAGTAGTTGGGGTGGAGGTATAGCTCAGAGGCAGAGCATTTGCCTAACATGCATGAGTCCCTGAGTTTGGTTTACAGCTCCACAAAACAAAAAATAAATAAATATTAATGAATAAATCAATATATGAATAATCTAAGCATCAATACCTTAGAAAAGTGTGCAATAGGCTGCGTATTTAGCATTTAATTAATAAAAATGTAAATTAAGTATGTAGTATAAATCAGAATTTATTCCAAATAAAAATGATCTAAGAATATATTTGCCTTACAGGTAAAGGAGAGAGTCCAGAAAATCTTTCGGGAAGAATGCAGAAAACTTTACATACATCTCAAGTCAGTTTCTCTAGAAGAAACTTTGGTGAGAGTTTATTATTTAATTATTTTTTGGGGAGCGTGCTCTTTGGGAAGGGAAGGAATCTGGACAGAACACTCTGTCATGAACACAGTTTTACCTACCTATCAGCTTCCATCTAATCCCATAGGGAAGTTTTGGAATAGGAACAGCACCATAGATTTGCTCTGTTTGTGAGGTAAAGAGCTGGAATTGTACATGTTTGTCAGTCTTTGGTCCTTGTCCACTACAGCATGGGAATCAGCAGTGTATACTCTCCTGCAAGAATAGCTTCCCTTAGGAGGAAATAGCTCCAAAGAAAAGGGGAAGCTACAAGTTGCTGTCGGCTGAGCCTGGTGTGGTGGTGCATTGCCTATAATCCCAGAGACTTGGGAAACTGAGGCAGGAGGATTGCAACTTCCAGGCCAGCTTCTGCAATCTAGCAAGGCCCTAAGCAACTTAGCAAAACCCTATCTCAAAATAAAAATAAGAGCTAGGGATCTAGTTCAGGAGTAAAGAACCCCCAGATTCAGTCTCCAGTATAAAAAAAAAATGCTATCAGTCAATAATAGATTAACAGCATCTGGCAAGAGGAGTGCCTCCCACAGAGTGGATCCCAGTAATTCAACAATGACATCCACCATACTCACTTTTACAAATTGATGGACATATTTGTAAAGTCACATTTGTAAGAACTTCCTGAGTAATTTTATTATAAACAAACTATAATTTTATCAGATGGAATTCAAGGTAGAAAGAGAGTGAGAAGGAAGAAAAGGACATTGTATAAGACAGATGCTTCTCCTAGGAATTAGAGCAAGAGTAATACATCCAAGATTCTGCTTATTTCTGATTTTTTTTCAAAGAGAGAGAGGGAGATACACAGAGAGAGAGCGTATTAATTTTATTTAGTTTTTCATGTGGTTTTCATTGCTCTGACACTTTGTTGTATACGTGGTGCTGAGAGTTGAACCTGCATCCTCATGCATGCCAGGCAAATGCTATAACTGCTGAGACACTGCTCCAGCCCTTCTGATTTCTTTTAAAGCTTAATTATTTTGGAAAGCCATATTTTAAAAATGTGTATGAATCATTTTGACTCCTTAATTCTCTTCTGACTAGCCAAGAATATTTAGTGTACAGATTCTTAATACTTATTTACTACTTCCAAATATGTGTACTGATAGGTTTCTTCTCAAGTATGACCTGGAAGGATATAAGACAATGCTTTGTAGATACAATTGCAATTTGCAGGAATCTTAAATATTGAATTCAATGATCAACCTAGATTAATGCCTCTATGTATCAAGTAATGAAATATATTTTCATAAATGTTTTTTTAAAATGTATGCACTATTTATATACTAGTTAGAATAGGTAAATTCATCCTGCCTTGACAAACAACCTACAATCTAGGTTTTAACACATCAAAGATTCTTATTTCTCATGTAACATGTCTGTTGTATGCTCAATTCATCTCTGTTTTGGATAATTTCCACTGTGGGACACAGACAGATGGAATATTGCGTTCATGGAACACTTGTGATTTCGTGATTGAGAAGAAAAATAATATAGTAGACCTAATCAGTTTCATCATTTCTACAGGGAATTGACAAACAGCATTTCATATATCATTGATGAAAATAAATAAAATGTCTTAACTTGACATCAGTTATCGGAGAAAGATAACTCTCCTCTGGGATGGACACTGTATGCTTCAAAAAAAATTACTCATTCTTCTGCAAAATGCTTGAATGAATTTCCTTATGCATATTTCCTTACAGATTTCAGAATTATGCTCTCGAAAAGATTTGACCCAATTAAAAATCAGGAAACACTTCCATGTTCAGTAAATTATTCCTTTTGGTATATAATATGGTATTGTGAAATTAAGAATGTTATTCGTTGAATAGAAAATCTCACATAAAGTAATTTCCAATCTTCACAAATTGAGTTACATATGAATTTATGAGTCTTTTGAAGTTCTTTTTTTCTGAGCCAAAGAATAAAAAAGGAAGTTGATCAAAGGATAATTTGTGAGAAACCACTGTTTTCCTTAGGGTAGAACTGAAGGACACCTGGCCTTGATGCAAGGACATGAGGCTGGGGAGCTTGCTAACAAGTTACCTGGAAGCACTTGGGGACTTGACAAGGAAAGACAATTGCTGTCCCCCAGATGCACAGAATTAGGGGTGTTAGCTTCATGTCTCAACATGCTTGCAGCTTTCTCCAGTTGACTGATTATGGATCACCTGCTTTCTTTACTTGTGAATGAAAAGTGTGTGGCCGGGAAGCTTAGTGCTTCCATCCTGTGCAATGGAGTCCTCTGGCTTCCCCCACACCTTTATTTCTCTCAGATCCTCTCATTGTCTCATTTTTTCTCCATACCACATCATCTCCTTTCAGGATTACAGGACACTTTGTCATGCTGCATGTAGCAATAACTGTTTTAGTACATGCATCGTTAGAACATTTTGTGAAAAGTTTTTGCAAATAAGCATTATGTCATCCTGAAGGCAATCGTTCCCCCTGCTCATCTTTTCTTACTCTCCCTCACAGTCCTCCTTCTCTTCCTCTCTCCTCTCCCTTCCTTTCTTCTTCTATTTCCCTATTTCTTCCTTTCTTCTTCTGATTCTTTAAGATGTATTTTTTTTCCAATGACTACTTTCAACAATAATCATCCCGCACTTACTAAGCATATTTTATATGTCATATAATGTATTAAATGCTCAAGGAAAAGACAATGGATGATGTTGGTACCATCAAGATGAGGATAAAGACAAATGCTCAAACATAATATTACTTGTTATGTGCTATCATGGAGATATGTGTGATGTAAAATGTGGTGACAAAGACAATAGAAAACAGGACCAGAGGAATTGATGAGTCTTGATAGCAGAAGCTTTATTTGAGCTGAATATACAGAATGATTTAGACTTTTGCAGCCAAAGATGGAGACAAAGGCCTTGTAGTTAATATTAAATTATCCTTGGAACATAATGAATGTTAGGAAGGAAGGGAAAAATTATGAGAGCTGGAGCTAGAAACATTGAATGGCATTTATAAAGGATTTGGATTCTATTATTTATGTTAGTCTTCTGTCACTGTAACAAATTATCTGAGATATAGAACATATCAGGAGGAAAGGCTTACTTTGGTTCACAGTTTCAGAGGTTTTGATCCATGGTTGTTAGGTCCATTGCTTATGGGCATGCAGTAAGGCAGCACACCATGGTGGGTGAACTTGGCAAAGGACTCTGCTTTCCTAATGGTAGCTGGGAAGCAGAGAGAGAGAGGTTGGGAACCCAATATCATTTTCAATGACACACCCCCTGTTACCCAATTTCCTCCTACAAGACCCTAGTCTTTACACATTCTATCACCTTCCGATAAGCAAGGGTATAGCGACCAATCCTTTAACACATGGTCCTTTAGGGGACATTTATTCAAACTGTAACATTTTCAGGTAATGAATAACTTAGCATAAATTTATGAACTTCGCAGGTATATCTTAGAGAAAAACCCTTACATTACTATGGAGACTGAATTAAGCAGAGGTGAGTGGAGAGGAAAAGAAGCATGTCAGATTCTCTCATTATTTCAGGAAAATGCATAGGAACAGACATATAGCATTGGGATTAGAGAGGGTAATTTTTAAAGAAGTTATTCTAAAAAAGAAAAGCACATCTGATATTGGGTAAGGTGAGGAACAAAAGAAAGGGTAAAAGGAAGGTCGATCTCAAATTTCTACTCTGGGTGACAGTGCACTACTTTTAGTTACTTAATCTCAAAACACTTATTCTGTACTTAGTACTTAGCCAGATGATGAGGATGAGAGTAACGAACAAATGGCCCTTATTTTTTCCATTCATATCATTAAGTTTAGTGAGTACAGTTAAAGATTTCAAGGTTTGAAATTACTTTGGAGAGAAGGATAAGTTCATCCAACTGGAGTAGTGCAGTAGGAAATTGCTAATATAGATACATTATTTATCAGGAATATGACTTCTAGCAGAAGCAGTAAGAAGCAGCTATTGAATGAAGTTACCATTTTACTAAATGTTAAACGGGTGCCACTTGGAGATATGTATTTGCAAATCATCTTTTCAGTGTTAAAAATGGTGCAGGGTAAGAAGGGACAAAGATGAGTTCCTGGAGAATATTAACATGTATAGGCTAAGAAAATCCATGGGAAGTATCTGAGAAAGGGTGATGAATGAGGTGGGCATAGGGTGGAAAAACATGGTGTTATGGTAACCATCAATAGACAGTATTATTATGGAGGTCATACCAGACACCTCAGTCATGTTTCCTGTCACTCATTTCTTCCCTGTAGGGTATTGCTAAAGAAGCTGTGCTATTTAAAATATGACCTCCACTAGCCATGAGTGATTGGTCTAGGAACAATTACTGTGTGACTAGATCACAGGCTCACCAGTGTCCTATGAATGACGTAACCTCACTGTGTCACAAGTGCTATGAAATGTGCCAATGACATCCTTTTCCTTGAGGTTTGAAGTTGGTATATATAGAAAGGTATAAATATCTAGTAGACAAAACTAATGCTGATTATATGAGGTTTCATATAATCCAGGGTCATGAAATAACCAAGGTCATGAGTCAATATTCATTTCTGACTTTATGAAGAAGCCTGGAAAGAATGTCAAGGACACTGCCTCAATTTAATAATAGAAATTTAGGCTATCACATTTCAAAGTGCCTCTGAAAAGGCCAACTATGGGAGTGAGGGTTTAATTCTGAAGTGAACTGAAGGTCTCACACTGCATTTAAAGTACAGGTTTCTTAGCAATGAAAATGACCTCATTACACTATTATATTATGTGCATGTAGGAATATGTAACAAGAAATCCCACTACTGGGTATAATTATAATGCACCAACAAACAGAAAAAAAATAATTAAGAAGAGAAAAGGAGAAATCCTTCAAATCCTAGAGACAGACCATATAAAAATTCATACATGTATGCATATATACATACATACAAGTTTCTGGTGGTAAATGGAATATTCTATCAAATTTAGGATATGTATCAATTTGGAATCTGTACACTCTGGAAAGGCTTTTAAAATATGCTTATCTTCTAATTTAGCCCAAGCTTCAATAACTTCCAAACTCACTTAATGGCATTTTTCATTTCTCTACTCCACTACTTTGATCAACTATGTGCATTCTATTCTTAGGTTTAGAGGTCATAGAGAAAATCATAATTTTTCTGTCTTTCTCTTTAATGTACCCACCATCATTAACATAAAAGATGTGTGAATATTAATTTTCAGCATAAACAAAATAGGTCTAATAGGCAAATCAAATCAAGCTAATGACTGAGTTTTTAAAATAAATGTTTCCATCATCAAGTGAAAAAGGGAAAAACATGTTAAAACCTTCATGGACGAGCCTCTCATGCTATCTCCACATTTTAAGTCTTTCTTTCCCTTATTTACTTCTTCCTTTGACAGAAACCATTCTTCAAACTGTCCCCTTCTTATTATTCAATGTTCTGATCTCAGGTCCTATCACTTTGCTTGCAAGGAAACCCTCACAGAACTAGGTAATCTTCAGAGCACATTTTCAAAATTCATCAGAATATGGAAAACATTGGAAGATTTCAAGCAAGGTTGCCCTGAGGAGGAACATATCACTTCTATGGCCTCTAGTAGGTAACTCTTGCTGTAAATGTATATACTGTTAACACTTAGTATATGCAGATTGGGTCTTCATAGATTCAACCATCCTGTAATTTAAAAT
Organism: Aplodontia rufa; assembly: GCA_004027875.1. Lineage (NCBI taxonomy): Eukaryota > Metazoa > Chordata > Mammalia > Rodentia > Aplodontiidae > Aplodontia > Aplodontia rufa. The sequence goes on along the minus strand of PVKS010013309.1, from coordinate 10,756 downwards.
ATTCAAAAAATTGCATCTGTTCTAAGCATGTATGGACAGATTTCTTTTTATCATTCCTTAACCAATTTAGTATGACAATTTATTTGCACAGCATTTATCTTTCAGTAGGCATTATAAGTAATCCAAGATAATTTGAAGTACACAGGAGGATGTATATAGCTCATATGAAAATACAATGGCACTTTATTTATAGGACTTGAGCATCTATGGATTTTAATTTCCACAGAGGTCCAGGGACCAATTCCCTATAGATACTGAGGAAAGACAATATACACTATGGTTCTAAGTACCTATGATAATTCCCAGAAACAGAACAGTTGATACATACATGAAAGAAATTTTTTTTTTTCCGGAGTGTGTAATCTGCAAATATCCCAAAGTTAGAAGTAAGAATGGTACACTAATTTTGAGGGAAATGCAAATCAAAATCACAGTGAAATATCATCTCACCCCAGTAAGCAAGTCTACTGTCAAAAAGAATAAAGATAAGAAGTCTTGGTGAGGATGTGGAGAAAAGGTTATCTTTGCACATTGTTGAAGTGAATGTAAGCAAATACAGACAATTGGAAGCAATGTGAAGGTTACTCAAATAATTAAAAATAAAACTTCTGTATGATTCAGCAATTCCACAAGAGGATATATATTCAAAGGAAATGAAATCAGCTTGTAACAGAGACACCTGTTTTCCCATTTTTATTACAGCACTATTCACCATAGTCAAAATTTAAAGCCACCCAAAATGTCTATGATGTGATGAATGGTTAAACAAAATGTAGTATATATTATGGTACTGTTCAAACATAAGAATAATTAAATCCTGTAACTGAAGAACGTATATCAAGTGAAATAATCCAGGTACAGATATGCAAATACTGCATGATCTTACTCATATGTGCAATTTTAAAAAGTTGATCTCATAAAAATTGAGAGTACAGTGGTGGACACCATAAGATTGGGGAGTAAGAGTGGGGAAGAATGGGAAAATATTAATCAATGGGCATTGAGTTACAGTTACATAGGAACAAGAAGTTCTGGTGTGTTATTTCACAGTACAGTGACTATAGATAACTATAATGTAAGCATTTCAAAAATCTTGAAAAAGGATTTTAAACGTTTTCACTCAGAAGAAATGATGCACGTTTTTTTCCAGCCCCTAATAAAATATATATAATTTATTTTTTTAATGAATTGACTTGTTGCATAATCATAAATGCATATAAATTAACAGTATAATATGAATTTAATCCTAAACCATAGTTATCCCCACAAAGTCCACACCCCAGTCTCTTGATTCTTCTATATTATGTACCTATAACAGATTTAAATGTCCTTTTTTTTTTCAAATTTATTAGAAGTATATAGCGATACAGGATACAGATGAGGGGGAAACATTATCAAAACAGTAGCAATCAATGTATATAACCTTTATTATCCAGGGGTAATGCCAAAGCCTAGATAAACCACCATGGGTTTCACCTGTTGCAGTTTCCCCCAGAAGAACTCATATGTTAAATGGGTAGCTTGTGGAGGAATGACATCGGCTTCTGGGATGGTTCCCCCATCTTCCCAATCACCAGACTCCTATTAAATGTCCTAATATATGTCTATATATATATGCATGTATATATACATACACACACACAAACACATATATACGATTATGAATCTTCCAGATTTAAATGAGTGCATAAATATTATTTGATGTTTGGAGGGGACAAAGAGTATGCTACGTTGTTGATTGTCTTCCCTACGTTCCTTCCCTCTCCCATCCCCCACCTCTGCTCTTCCCGCTCCTCCCCCTACATGTCTATCGTTCTCCTAGATATGTGTTGCTATGCCCTTGGTAGGTCCAATACATGAATAGTCTCTCTTTCCTCCACGTTATATTTTGATCCCCTTTGTCAAAGATCAGATGTTTAAAGATATGTGGGTTTTCCTCAGAGTCTTCTCTTGGATCTTATTGGTCTTCATTCCTATTTTGATACCAGCAAAAACTATGCTGTTTTTGCTACTACAGCACTAGAGTATAATTTTAGATCTGGTATTGCAAAACTACATGTTTCGTCTTTATTGCTTAGTAATCTTTTGTCTATTCTGGGTTTCTTGTTGTTCTAAATGGATTTGAGAATTACTTTTTGGACATCTGTAAGAATGACATTGGAATCTTGACGAAGATTGCATTGAATTTGTGTTGTACTTTGGCAGAATGTTCATTTTAGTTATATTAATTCTGTCTAACCAAGAACATGGAACCTCTCTCCATCTTCTCAGATCTTCTTCAATTTCTGTCTTCAATATTTGATAAGTTTCATTGTAGAGGTCTTTTACTTCCCTTATAAGATTAATTCCCAAGTATTTTATTCTTTTTGATGGTATTGTGAATGGAACCAATTTCCTTATTTCTTCTTCTGCCCTATTATTGTTAATGTGTAGGAAATCTATTCATTTATGGGTGTTGATCTGTTAGTCTGGTACTTTGCTAAATCTATTTATAAGCTCATGCAGTTTTCCATAGAATATTTTGGATCTTTCAGATAAAGGATCATGTCATCAGCAAAAAGAGATAAATTGACTACCTATCTTCCTATACTTAACTCTTTGATTTCCTTATGTTGCCTGATTTCTCCAGCCAAGTTTTCAATGACTGTATTGAGTAAGTGATGAGAGTGGGTGGCCATGTCATATGGAAATGCTATCAGCTTTTTTCCATACTAAATTATACTAGCAGAGGGTTTGGAATATATGCTGTTTACAAAGTCAAGATCCTTTGATTCTTACTTTCTCTAGAGTTTTGAGCATAAATTTGTTCTGGATTTTATCAAAGGCCTTTTCTGCATCAATTTGGGTAATCATATGGCTTTGCCCTTAATTGTGTTTAAGTGATGAATCACAGTTTTTGATTTGTATATGTTGAACTAGTCTTGCATCCCTGGAAGGAAACACACTTGATGGTGGAGAATTATCTTCTTGATGTGTTTTTGAATGCAGTTTACTAGATCTGTATTAAGGATTTTTACATTGATGTTCATCAGTGGTATTATAATTTTTCTTTTCTCATGTGCTGGATTTTGTATCAGATTAATAGTTGCATCATAAAATTTTTGTGAAGAGTTTCTTCTTATCAATTTCTTGAATAGTTTAATAAGGAGAGCTGTTAGCTCCTCTTCATAGGTGTGGTAAAACTCAGCAGGGAGTTCATCATGTTTTCGGTTTTCTTTTGGAAGGCTGCTAATTGCTGCATGGAATTCAGGGCCTGTTATTGCAATGTTTAGGATTTCAATATCATCCTGTATCAATTTGGGGATGTTGCATGTGTATTGAAATGTGTCCTTTTCTTCCACATTATCTAATTTAAAGTAGTATAGTTTTTCAAAATATGTTCTGATAATCCATTTGATTTTTTGTAGGATCAGTAGTGATCAATTTTTCATTGGTGATTTGGTTAATTTGCTTCAATTCTCTGCTTCTTTTACTGAGATTATCTAGGGCTCTGTCAATTTTATTTATTTATTTATTTATTTTTTAAAAAAATGGCTCTTTGTTTCATTGATTCTTTTAATAGTTTTTTTGTTCTCAGTTTCATTTCCATTTTTTTTTTATTTCCTTTCTTCTGCTGGCCTTAGGCTTAGATTGTTCTTCCTTTTGTGGAGATTTGAGATGGAGCATAATCTTATTTATTGTAAATCTCTCCTCATTTTTAATGTAGGCACTCAGTGCTATACATTTTCCTTTTAAGAATGCTTTCATTTTATCCCAAAGGTTTTGATATGTTGTGTTCTCATTTTCATTCTCTTCCAAAAATTTCTTGATTTCTGCTCTCATGTCTCCTTGAATCTGTTCTTCATTTAATAGATATTATTCAATCTCCATGTATTTGTGTGTTTTCTCTTATTATTTTTGCTTTTAATTGCTAGAGTCATGGCATCATGGTCTGGTAGGATACATGGAATAATATCTACTTTTTTATATTTGCTGAGATTTCCTTTGTGATCTAGAATATGATCTATTTTGGAGAAGGATCCATGTGATGCTGAGAAGAAGGTATACTTAGCTGTTTTGGGGTGGAGTATTCTATAAAGGTTAAGTCCATTTGATTTATGGAGTTGTTTAAGCTGGAGATGTCTTTATTGTTTTATTTTCCTTTGATAATTAGTCTACTGTGATAGACGAGTATTAAAGACTCTCAGTATTATTGTGTAGAGGTCCACAAGTTGTTTTGTGTCATGGAGTAATTTAGCTACATAATTGGCAGCACCAGTGTTTGGAGAGTATAAGCTTACTAAGGTCATATAGTCTTTTTACCCATGTTAGAATGTAGTGGCCTTCTTTATTTCTTCTGATCAATTTATGTTGAAAATCTACTTTTTCGGATGTAAGTATTGCTTTCATGGGCCATAAATTGGGTAGATTTTTCCCCCATTCTTTAACCCTCAATCTGTGGATGTCTTTGGCTGTACAGTGGGTATCCTCTAAGCAGCATATTGTTGGTTTCAATTTTTAATCCAATCTACTAATCTGTGTCCTTTGATTGTTGTGTTGAAACCACTCACATTCATTGTTAAGATAATTATGTAGCTGTGGTTCATAGTCATCATGTTTTATTAGTAAATTCTGCCCTTTTTGGTTGTCTTTTGATAGCATGCACTTTTATTGAATTCCCTCTATTTGTGTTTTTGAGGAGTGTTTGCTTGTTCTTCTATCTGGAGTTTATTTTTGAGGATTCTTTGTAATGCTGGTTTTTCTGTTCGTGAATGCTGCCATTGTGATCTTATAATGAAAGTTTTTATTTCCCCATCAAATTTAAAGCTGAGTTTTGGTGGATATAGTATTCTCAGCTGCAGGTTGTGGTCATTCAAACATTGAAAGATCTCCTTCTTGGATCTTGTTGTGTCTAGTGTCTGAGATGAAAAGTCAGAGGTGATCCTTCTTGGTTTGCTTTTGAATGTGATTTGGCATTTCTCTCTTACAGCCTTTAATATTCTTTCCATGGTTTTCCCATTATATATTTTGAATATTATGAGTCTTGGTAAGCTTCTTATTAGATTAGGCTTCTTGGGCATCCTGTATGCTTCCTGCATGAGCATTTCTGACTCTACTCTGAAATGGGTAAAATTTTCTTTAATTCTTTAATTGCAAATGTTCCAATTCTTCCTGTATCTAAATTATTTGATTGTTTCTTGATTTCATCTCAGAGATTTTGAAAATTCTGCTTGTATTCTATGAGTTCTTTTTCCTTATTGTCACCATGAACTCAGGTACTCAGCCTATCTTCATTGTTGAAAGTTCTTTCTTCCTGAGCTGAGGTTTTGTTTTCCATAGAGGTTAGTCTGTTATTAAATTCTTCCATAATTGTTTTGATGTGTTTGACTGAAGATTTTAGCTCTTTTGCTTCCTTTGCTTAATATGTCTATTTCTTTGATAATAGAATTTTCCTACTTAGTCCCATCATTAAATCTTATTTAGTTCATTATTTCTTTTAGTAATCAGAGCGTTGAAAATGTTTTCTTGGTTTTCATCCCACTCCCTATCTCTGTGTTCCTTGGGTGTGTAATTGTGGACTTGAGATGAACCATTTCTATTTCCATTCATTATTTCTTTTTTATATTTTTAGATTTTATTTTATTTATTGAGAAATGTATTCCATTCATCCTTTTTGATAACCTTGTGAAACTTTGAATTGAGTTTCCCTGTTGTAAATTTAGGCAAGTCTGCAGGTGCTTCTTCCTTGCAAGTCAAAGGGTTGGGTCAGTCACCACACATCTGATGACCACCTTCTTCCAGAAAGCTGCCTCTGTGTTGAAATTTATTATGCTGTACCTTATGGATCTAGGCTCCATGGTGCCAATCTGGAATCTCTTAGAGGTGTGTGGAAGCCCACTAGATTGTATAAATGCAGTAACTGGGATGCTTGCATCCTACAATCTTTTGATGGGCTGGAATGGGCCTCCCACTCAGTACAACAGGACCTGCTATACTTGGCAGTGGGTATGGGACCAATCAATATATCTTGACCTGGCAGGTATTTGGTACAGCTGGGCAGCTATTTTCACAAGGGTTGGGCAGGAAACATGGTGGTGGTGGTGGGTGCTCTGGTGTTTTGCCTGTTCTGGTGGTCTGCCCATGCCTGCAGGCCCATACCTGAGTTCTGGATCTGCTTTTGGTAGCTGTGAGGGTCCTGCATCCTGCCGTCTTTGGAAGCCCTGAACCAGAGGTCTGGATCCAGTTGTATGTGGTGTTTACAGAGGTCAACGCTGGTGGGGTTCATAGGCATGGGTGTCCTGTGCATTCCTGGAGGCCCCAAACCTGAGATCTGGATCAGTGCACAGTTGCTGCATTTGTTGGTGCTGTCTTGGGTACTGGGGACCAGTGTCCTGTGCATGCCTGCAGACCTCAAAACTCATGATGCATGTTTAAAGAAATAAATATACTTAACCTGTTTTAACCATTATGTAACTTACATATGTAAAATATAATATGCTAAAAAATTAGGGATAATAAATAAAATTATTTAGTATTTCAACAATTGGGCCAGAATCTTTTGGATGAAGAAGACACAGAAACTATAACTTTGCATCAACAACTAATTAAACCATCTCAGCCTGCTGGGCATCTTTAGTCAAGAAAATTAAGTTTTTCCTTTCATTATGACCCACCCTAACCTCATTTTCAGGTTATTGCAACTTTTCCTCTCCAGTTACCATCTCTCCTCCAAATCAAAATGCTAAGAGAATTTGTAAATACCTCTGTCCAACCTCAACATCCAGAGGTGAAGGAGAGGTTGTGGTAAGATGCTGATTTTCTTCATTTTATTATTATTTAGCAAATTTTGTTAACTGGCTTATTTAAGCTGTTGTTTTTGTTTTTTGTTTTTTGTTTTAAGAGAGAGGGATAGTGACAGAGAGAATGAGACAATAATTTTTTTTTTTTACTTATTCATGTGGATTTCACTGCTCCAACACTTCATTGAGTACGTGGTTTTGGGGCTCAAACGTGCTTTCTTGCACATGCCAGGTGAGCACTTGAACCCGCTGAGCCATCACTCCAGCCCCTAACTTAAACTTTTTCAAACAATTTACAAACAAATATTTTTCTTTTATAATAAACCTTGGAAAAATATATATTTGATGAAGAGCATGCATAATGTACTGTGGGGTTAACATTGACATAGAATATACTATGAACATTACTTCCTTGAATTCCTTCTATGTATTGTACATATGCAGTTACTTATTTGAAAAAAATCATATCGTTAAAAGCAAACAGAATTGTCTCTATCTATTGGGAATTGGTTTTAGGACTCTGTAGATTTCAACATCTGATGATGCTTATGTCCTTTCATAAAATGGCATAGTATTTGCACATTATCAGCTCCTATTGTCCAGTATACTTTAAATCATCTTTAAATTCCCTATAATATCTAACACAGTGAAAAATGCTTTATAATACTTGATGTAATGTATTGTATAGAAAATAATGTGAAGAAAAATGACTGTACATATTCAGTAGAGACTTTTTGAAAAATATTATTAAACTAAGGTTGAATCCACAGACACACTAGTAGATGAGGAAGGTTTTCTGTATTTAGAGATAAATATATATTGTCTGGCAAAATTCCTATGGATATTTGTTTCTCATTATGTTTAATGGTCTTCATAGTTTTAATTAAGTTACTGCTATTTATTCTGATTTGTTTATACCTTAACCTTAAAATATAAGAACATTGATAAAGGCCTCTTATGAAGCTGTTTTAAGTTTTTAAAAATGACTAAAAGAATATACTCAAAATGAAAATTTGCTTTTGTAATTTAAGTTTGTACGCTGGCAAAAGTAATAGCAGATATAATATGGGCTGAAACGGTATTGGAAAAGATCAAAACTACAATTGCAGACAAATAATTAAATGTAGGATTATGGCACAAGATTTTGTAACTATATGGTTGTTTAAAATGCAAATTAGGGCATGAAATATTTAGCGGATTTGTTCTTTTAATTTTCTCTATGATCATGCAGCTGATTAACTGTTTTCCTCAGCTGTAAAAAGCAGAGTTCCTTTTCGATCACCAGAGATTTCATCCATACTTATCTTTAGGATATTATGGTAGCTATAAGTAACAAGGCAGCTGAACAGCATGTAAAGCACAGGAAAGTAGCATACAGGACAAGTCAGTTCCAAAATTCTTGTTTTGGAAGGAGTAGAATGAATGAGGTGGATAGGGTGGAAGAATTACAGATGCAAAGGAATGAGACAAAGGATGGACTGGATTTGGGAGGTGGTTTTAGGGAGAAGAAATCCAGAAATGAAGTTGGTTTATTAGAAGTTAAATAAGGACTACCAGGAAAGATTCTGTATACAGGTTAAAATTAACAAAGGCTAGAGCAGATTCAACTTGGAGTTTATCCCTTGAGTCACTCTTACTATAGTGACTTTAGATGCAAAGGTGAGAGCCAGCATATGAGCTTGGAAGTACATAAGGTTCAGGAGATCACTCGGTATCACAGGACCCCAGTACCAAAGATTCTGAACCAATGGACCTAGAGTGAGGTACAGACTCTTTTTGTAAGTGTTATCACTTAATATCATGTATTAAAAGTAGAGATAGGAAATACAACAACCAGCAAAGCTGACCACCATGAAATTATGAAACGACATTTAGCCTAAGCTACTGAACTTACTCATGGTTCTTGTCATTATCTTTTTCAGTTTTTAATGACAGTTATCATTAAATACTATATGTATGTACACAGCCCTATGATAAGATCTGCCTTTCTTGAAAATGTTAAAATTATTCCAAGTTAGAATAAAGAGACATTTTGTAAAGTTAAACCAAAAATCAAGTAGTGACTTTTAACATTCTTAAAAAATTAAATTTTAAAATGTCAAAATAACATTGTTCTGTCAAACTGGGTAGCTGAATTACCATAGATCTCTATCAGTAATTAGCAACTTACTATCTAAAAATGTAAATGGCAGAAGAACAAAAAGCTACCCTTGCATATAAAATGCTTCAATTTTTGACTCAAATTTATGCTCTATTTTTTTTTTTTAAAGAAAGAGGGGACAGTGAGAGAGAGAGAATCTATTTTTATTTTTTCACATGGCCTCATTGCTCTGAGACTTCACTGTGTATGTGGTGCTTGGGTTTGAACTCGCGTCCTTGGCGCATGCCAGGCAAGTGCCATAACTGCTGAGCCACCGCTCCAGCCCAATTTATGCTCTATTTTAACTGGCTAAAAACATTATGCAGTCACAGGAAACATCATGGTGCAGGGACATATTGTTTTCTTCCCTAGATGAAGTATTTTTCCAAGAATATGCTATAGAGGTATTGTATAGTGTTAGGTCACTCATGATCAGAACATATGGGTCCATGACATGGAAATATCAGTATCTCCAATTGATTATCATGTATCAATTATTATGCTTCTGGAACCCATAACCTTAGATTTTTGTCAGAGTGGAAATTCTGATTTCCAGTGGAAAATAGTATGACCAAGGAGTAGAATGTCTTCCATTTAACTTGAAATTTAAAATATGAACTGAAATTTTGGGCATCTTTGGTAGCATAGCAGAAAAAAAGATTATATACAGTTCTAGTACTGATAAGAAAGGTTAACTCTTAAATTGGAAAACTAGCTGAGTGAGGGAGTAAGGACCTCAAAAACATATTCCTTGACGAAAGCAAGAACAAAACTTTAAAAAAAATCAAATTGATTTTTTTAAGAATACTGGAAATTAATCAAAGTCTTTCAATAATCTGAGAACTACAAATTCAAGAAAAAGAGCTAAATATGGATAACAAGAGCTAGTTTTGTGCATTTTAATTTGCTCTATTTTGATTTCCCTGTCAGTGTCATGGTAGCCTTGAAAACCAGATGTTTCATCACCATGGTAATATGGAAACCAGTAGCCTAGCAATTTCTGGAGGGTGCAAAATATTGTTCTACTATTTATAGGAATTTAATAATTCTTATAAAATCCCCATGCCCAGAGAATTATATATATGTGATGTGTATGTATATATACATGCATATGATATATATGTATGTATGTTATGTTTTACACACACATTCAGACGCAGTGGCACATGCCTTTTATCCCAGCACTTGGAATGGTAAAGCAAGGGTATTGAATTTTTGAAGCTAGCCTCAGCAACTTAAGACCTTCAGTAGCCTGTTTTTTTTTTTAATTGGTTCTTTTTTTTTTTCCCCTGCAATTACACAGCTTTAATGCGAAGCAGAATCCATATCTGTGTATCCAAAGCACATATTTGTTTACCAGGACCATTGTACATATCTTCGATCACTCTTTTAACCTTTAGAATCTCTATACATTGTTTTAAATAGAGCATAATAGATAGCTTAAGCCTGCATTTTGACTATTTAATGGTAGTGATATCCATGATGTTTATTGGGGCCCAAACTTTATAGTTTCTGTTCTTTTTTTTTTATGAACACAAGATTGATTTAATAAAGGATAAGCTGCCCATAAAATGGAATACCATGATATATACACATTTTATATTATCCTGTCAAAATCTTGTAAGGTTGTTCAAAAACAAAAAATGGAATACCATGCAACTGTCAAAAATAAGGAGAAAGTACTTGAAGTATAGATATATAAAGATCTCAAGATAAAATGATACATGAAAAAGTCAAATTACAGAAAAATGTATATAGTATTTCTGCCATGTATGTAAAATGAAAAGAATAAAACAGAATAGAGACACAATTGCAATACACATACTTTAAAATCTGA